>QRFJ01002962.1:34308-110533 GCA_006176705.1 Cocos nucifera | reverse complement strand
CTAAGGCAAGCAATGGGGGGACTTTCCAACCGATCCTTACACTTACCTGGCCAGTTGATTGGCTAATCCTACACTTGGAGGGCTTGAAGGTGACCTTGGCAGTTAGGAGCTGTCTAGATCTAGGATAACCCTTTAGTCAGGAATTGATTGACCAACTTGATTGCTAACCAACATTAAATCTAATTAAACCTAATTCTTCTCTTTCTTCTTAGTTCTAGGACTCCTTAGGACCTTTTCTTTAGAACTCTTCTTCTTTCTTCTCCTTACTCCTCTAGAAATAAAATAAAATAAAATAAAAATAAAAATTAAATTAAACTAAATAAAAAATAACTAAAAATTAATTAAATTAAATTAAATTAAATTAAAATTAATAATTAAAATAATTTAAAAAATAATTTTTAATATAATAAAATAATAATAAAATAAAAATAAAAAAAAATTCTAAAAAAAATTTTTAAACCATACATTAGGGTTACACTAATACATGCATGGTAGGAAATCGCTTTTTCTGATTTAGTTGAACTTAATTGAATGGTTGATTCACATTAAACATAATAATCAAATGGCTAATATGAATCTAATAGTCCAAAAATTAGATAAAGTTGACCTTCTTGCTCAGAAAATAGATCAACTCCTAATCCTAGGTCAACAATCTCTTGCATAATTCACATCATCTTTTAATTATCAGAAGATTTATTCAATCTGTGCTAGTCCAAACCCATCATGTGAAGTGAATATCCTATGACTGCACAGTTTCCATATTTTATCCAAGAACAAGTTCAAGCTACTCAAGGATACTCCAAAATTGATTAATGACCCATTTTCAAATTCATATAATCCAGATTGGAGCAACCCACCATTAATTTTTCTTGGACATCCCAACAGACTCAGGCTCAAACCCAAATTTTACCTTTCCAAAACTATTAAAATAGGCCCCAATACTAAAATTATGCTTATAGTAATGGTCAGCCTAGTCAGTTTATCCAGCCATTATATTATAATCAGCTCTCATACCCACCTCCTCAATAGACCAATCTAGCTGATGATGGATTTAACCAACTTCAATAATTGATTCTGACTCAACAGTAATCTATTGCCAAGCTAGAAGCTCAAATAGGATATTTAGTTGAGTCTAACATGAGGAGAGAACTAGATCAACTACCGAGCTTACCAGTTTTAAACAACCCACCTAATATCCACCAACCATCTGGATCAAGTTATCAATTTAATGATTTCATCTAAGAATCCTCCAATTAGAGAATACCAAAGTAATTTCTGAACTTAAAAGCTATAGGATTCTTATGGACCCATACCAAGATCAGGTGAGAGAGGCTAGTACTGATGCTAGCCAAAATGAAAAATTAAAGAAACAGGTTAGTACTGAGACTAACCACATAGAAGAACCCAAGCCAGGAATTAGTACTGATGCTAGTTCCAGTTTAAATGAGATAGAAAAAAGGGAAAAGAGAATAGATGATTTACCCGAGACTTATAAACCTAATGTCCTATTCCCTTCAATCCAAGAAGCTGGTTCTTCTTACAAAATTCAAGAGGCATGTAATGAAATATCAATGGAGTTGTTTAAGCAAGATCACATTAATTTATCCTCTAAAATTAAAACAGTCTTTAGTCACCATTCCAGCACCCATTGAATCAAACTTAACTCCTAAAACTCCATTCATGAGCATTTTAGAAAAACAAATAGGAGAAATTCTTAATAAACATGGGTCTGAGAATGAAATCATAAATTATATCCCTAAAATTAATAGTGAATATATCAATAATGGGATTATAAATTATCTTTCTGAGATTGGCAATCCAAAACCATTAGAATTTGTCAATCCAATATTTGACACAGGATAGTGAGCTACATTGTGTCTGGCTGAAGACGGTAAACTTAGCGCTTGTTGGGAGGCAACCCAATATTTAGTTTTTATCTAATTTATCTTTTTAGTTTATTTTTTTTCGAATAATTTGAATAAGTTGGAGGGAGAGCTCAAATTTTCAAAGGCATATGCTGGACCAAAAATATACTGAGTTAGGTGTATTCTTCCATGTTCTTTATTACATCCTTTATTTTTTCTTCTCCATTGAGGACAATGTCGATTAAGTTGGGGGGAGAAAAAATAAAAATTTTAAAATTTTAAGTCCTCGAAAAAGTTAGTATTTAGTATTTAGATACCTGATTATGCTTAAGAATCGAATTAAACTAAGCATTTTTTAAAAGAAAATTGATGCACAGATTAGAGAATCTATGAGATATTGAGGAATCAAGTATTAAAAAAATTCAATAAAGAGTTAAGTCTAGAACATAAAAAAAAATTTTCTTTGGAGCATTTCTAATTATTTCTATTAGCATCAAAGAAAAGTCTACTTTTTATAGGCTTGTGTAGGATAACTATACGTTTCTTCATATAAAAAATTTATTTTAATAAAATAGTTTCAAGTACTTCTCACTGAGTAATCGGGCCTCTTTTGCCTAAGCAAGCATTGAGTTTCGCATCAAAAGGTGGGAAGGGCAAAGAAGCTCGTTGTAAAGCTAGTCTTAACTCGTAGCCTATTTGATTCGAGCTAGTAAGCCCGAGGGGTATTCTATAATCCTAGTGCCCTAAAGCCAACTGGTTTGGGAGTCATTGGCCCAAGACTCGCTACATAGGATCAAATAGAAAGCTTAAGGGGTTAAGACACTCAATAGTGGTACAACGTTAAAAAAAAATAAAAAAAAAAAAAAAAAAGATTTTCCACCGAGTAATCCGGGTTCCCGTTGCCTAAGTAAGCAATGATATTCATGTCAAAAAAAGTGGGAGCAATGTAAAAATAAAAATTAATAAATGAAGGATGGAAGTAGCAATACACCTGCCTATATGAAAAGTTTAGACAAATCAGAGATAAAGGTAGGATAATTTAGAAAAAGTTTTGAAAAATTTAATATTCTTTACTTAATTTTTTAATTGATAAGTATTAATACCCCAATGATATATCTCATTTAAGTTGTACTGAATATCAATGGCCATTTTAAAAATTGCTTAGATAAAATTCGAAACTCTAAAGTTAAAAGATATTTAAAACTAAATTCTTTCTTTACTCGAGGACGAGCAAAGCTTAAGTTGGGGGGTGTGATAAGCATCATAAATTCACCAATAAAAGTATTAATTTATTAATTAATTTATATTAATTTTTAAGAATTATTAATCAATTTATATATAATTTTTAAAAAAATCATATTTTTATTAATTAAAAAATTAATTAAAAAATAATAAAAATTAAAAAATAAAATTTTATTATCAATAGAAAGAGCTCATTTTTTTGATCATAAAAAAATAAATTTTAAGTAAAACAGAGCTAAAATGGAAAGGATATGAATTTTTAAAGATATAAAATAAATAAAAATTAAATAAAAAAATGGCTTAGTCGGCTCTGTAAGTCGAGCCACCAAGCCAAGCCAAGCCATCAAAGCTGACTCAGCCATTTAAGCCATCAGCCGATCTACGATCCAGGCATGGACCGCCAGCTCAACAGAAATCGACGAATCAGAGATTGCCACGTGGCGGACCTAGACCCTTAAAGGGTTCACAGAAATTTATCGCGACTCATAGGGTATTTTGGTCTTTTCACCTAGCGACAAGAGTGCTGATTGGCTGTGGTGTGCGGTGCGGTTGGTCCATGCGGTCTATGGGAACAGTAATTGCGCGATCGGATGGTTGCAGCTAATTGCGGTCAAGATCGGACGGTGGTGGTGATTTCTAGGTTTGATTCAAATTCTATCAGCGATCTGGCGTGATCAGATGGCCAAAAAACTAAGAGATGAAGATCCAACGGTCCAAAATGCTTTCAACGGTGATCAAGACTCCCAATGCATGATTTGCGGCCAGATTTCCTCCATCAACGCACGATCGTACGGCCAGAATTTAATCTGACCTGATCTGGGCTGATATGCATTCGATTTTGATGATTTTTGGACCGTTGGATTCCTATTGAATGGCCAGATTTTACCAGACTTACCAAAGTCATATCAAAGCTATTTTGATTTAAATTTTATTCAAATTTCTTTATATTTTGATGATTACAAAGGCTATTAGTCCCACATTGTCTTTAGAAAAAAATATCCAGCCCTTCTAGCTCTATAAAAGGACCTCAAGCCCCTAGAAATCAACATCTCCAATTAAGGTGAAGCTTTGGTATAGGGCAAAGCTAGGCTATGGGTTAAAGCCTGCTTCGAAGCAATGGATGCCGAGAAGAAGAGCCGGGCTTCTACACCATCTTTCTATCTATGCCGATCCAAGATCAGAGATCAGGCTATTTTATTTTATTTTCTTTTTTTTTAAATTTTATGTATTTAAATTCTAAAATTTTAATTAATAAAAATTTTATTTTTGCACTTTAATTTCTTACTTTTTATTATAATTTAATTTTTATATTTTAATTATTATTTTTTTTATTGTAAGTAGATGCTAAGATCTAATTAGCAGATCTTAGTACCAAGTTTAAATTTCTACATCTTTTAATTTTTATTTTTAATCTTCTGACTTCACTTTTAATTCCAAAAACTCAAATCTTTTCCTTTTTCGTTTCAAAAAAAATCAAAGATTTTAAATCTAAAAAGACTACCTTCCATGTGGATTCGACCCGACTCACTGCTATCTATGCATTTTCAATTATTTTAAGAAGTTGGATTAAACTGATAAATACGGTGTCTTAATGACAACATCGCATTCCTATCAATGCATATGGGTAATTCATCATGAATTACCACATGCATAAACTTCAAAATTTTTTATCCGAATTAATGAACATGCTGGTCACCGCTGAGCTTTCTAGGAAAGGTTCTAAAGGCTCAGTTCTCGCTATGAAATGGACTTCTTCCAAAAGAAAGTCTTGTAAAAAGAAAAAGAAGTCTGTGAAAAAGTAGAAGGTGGAAAGAACAAAGAAGAAGAAGGCAGAGCCAAAGATGAAAGTCGCTGCCAAAGAAAAGTATTTCTATTACAACAGCGATGGCCACTGGAAGCGGAACTGTCCTACTTACCTAGCCACCCTGAAAAATAAGAAGTCCTTCTGGAGGTATGCTCATTATTTGAGCAAAACGTGAATGCCAAATGACCTAGGGATAGTCCAAACGATAGATATCTATGGCACCTAAGATTAGGTCATATAGCAGAAGATAGGATCAACAAATTGGAGAAAAATGGGCTATTGAGTCCATTGACTTTTGAGTCATATCCAACTTGTGAATCTTGTCTCCAAGACAAAATGCCCAAACTCTCTTTTATTGGACATAGGGAAAGGGCCACAGATCTCCTTGCCCTAGTACATACTGATGTGTGCGGCCCATTTGATGTGCCGACTAGAGGCAATTTTGTCTACTTCATTACCTTTATCGATGATCTGTCTAGGTATGGGTATGTGTATCTTATGAGACACAAGTCTGAAGCTTTTGAAAAGTTCAAAGAATTCAGACATGAAGTAGAAAAATAAACTGAAAAACCCATTAAGGTTCTTCGATCAGATCGAGGAGGTGAATACCTTAGCCGAAGAATTCCTAGACTATCTCAAGGATAAATGGCATAGTCTCTCAATGGACTCCACCAGGAACACCTCAACTCAACGAGATTTCAGAATGGAGAAATCAGACTCTATTGGATATGGTCCGATCCATGATGAGCTTCACAGACCTCCCTAATTTTCTTTGGGGACATTCATTGTTAACTTCAATTTATCTACTGAATAGGGTTCTCTCTAAGAATCGTTCCTACCACACCGTATGAGATATGGCATGGTAAGAAACCAAGTCTGAGTCATCTCAGAATTTGGGGTTGTCCGGCTCATGTCAAAAGACAACAAGCGGACAAGTTAGAGTTTAGGTCCTTTAGAGCTCGATTCATAGGATATCCTAAAGAGTCATTAGGATACTATTTCTACATTCCAGAAGACCACAATGTGATTGTGAGTCGACATGCCATCTTTCTTAAAAAATAGTTTATTCAAGATAGCGGCATTGGAAAGCAGATTAAGCTTGATGAGAAAGTCTCACAAGTACAACGAGCTAAGGACCAATTGGAACCAAATCAGGTTGAGCCAATAAGAACACTACCTCCTCCACTTCGTAGATCGGAAAAGAGTTTCCCGTCCCCCTGAAAGATACTTAGGTATTATTTTAGAGAAAGTAGAGAAAATGTTCCTCGTAGGTAATGGTGCTCATGGTGATGATCCCAAAACCTACAATGAGGCGATATCAGATATCGACTCCGAGAAATGGCTAGAGGTAATGCAGTAAGAAATTGACTCGACGTACTCAAACCAAGTCTGGATCTTGGTAGATCCACCAGAAGGTATAGTACCTATTGGGTGTAAATGGATCTTCAAGAGAAAGATTGGTGCGGATGAAAATGTGGAGACATTCAAGGCTAGACTAGTAGCAAAAGATTATAGTCAATGCAAAGGCATTGACATCAGAATACCTTTTCCCCAAAGGCTATGCTAAAATCCATCCACACATTGCTTGCCATTGTAGCCTATTTCGACATGAAATATGGAAAATGGACATAAACATGGTGTTCTTGAATGGATATCTTGAGGAAGATATCTATATGGAATAGCCGCTAGGTTTCACATCTAGTGATACTGATCACATGATTTGCAAGCTGCAAAGGTCCATATATGGACTTAAGCAAGCATCTCGGTGCTGGAACACTCATTTCAATGATGTGATCAAAACATTTGGTTTCATCAAAAATGAAGAGAAACCATGTGTCTTCAAAAAGATCAGTGGAAGCGCTATTGTCTTCCTCGTATTGTACGTGGATGACATCCTCTTTATTGGGAATAATATTTCCATGTTGACAACAGTCAAATTATGGTTGTCCAAAGAATTCTCCATGAAGGACCTAGGTGAGGCATCCTTTATTCTAGGAATTATGGTCTATAGGGATAGACCGAATAGGATGCTGGGACTTTCACAGAAGATGTACATAGAAGAAGTACTAAAGAGGTTTAGTATGGAAAACTCTAAGAGAGGATTAATACCCTTCAGACATGGTATTCATCTTTCCAAGAAGATGTGCCCTAGCACACCTAAGGAAATACAATGCATGAGCAAGATTTCTTATGCTTCTGCAATAGGGAGCCTCATATATGCCATGTTATGTACACGACCTGATATAGCCCATGCTGTGAGTGTCACAAGCAGATATCAGTCAAATCCAGATGAAGAACACTGGACTTCTGTGAAATATATCCTTAAGTACTTGAGAAGAACTAACGATATGATGTTGGTCTTTGGTAATGGAGAACTCCAAGTCCAAGGATACGCAGACTCGAATTTCATGTCCGATATAGATGATCGAAAGTCGACATCTGGGAGTCTGTTTGTGTACAATGGTGGTGCTGTCAGTTGGAAGAGTTTCAAGCAAACGGTGATAGCAGATTCCATCATGGAAGCAGAATATATCACTGCATCAGAGGCTACGAAGAAAGCATTCTGGTACAAGAAGTTTGTTGTAGAAATTAAAGTAATGCTATCAGATGCCATTCCTCTGTACTACGACAACAATGGCACCATAGCCCTTGCTAAGGAGTCGAGGTCTCACCAAAAATCTAAGCAAATTGAGCGACGATATCACCTCATCCGCGATTACCTCAAGAAGGATTATGTCGAGGTCAAGAGAGTCAACTCCATAGATAATGTGGCAGACCCACTTACAAAGCCATTGAGCCAGCAGAAGATTGTGATAAGTGGTAAAAATATACTAATAAAAGTATTAAATTATAAAATAAATTAAACTATTTCTTTAGAAATTGATACTTTTATTAATCTTATATAGGAAAGAAGGCCATCAATGTGAAGATCTTATTTTTCTGGCTCAGATGAAATAAATTTCAGGCAAAACATACTTCAAACGAGCCCAGAATTGAATTTCAAAAAGAAAAAAAAAATTGGTTTAGCGGTTTGGCCTGGTTCGACCAAAATAGCAAACCGACCCGCCGATGCAATGCTGACGTCAGCATTTTTTGCGGCACACGGTGGACCATCTGAAGGGTATTTCGGGCATTTCACATTAGAAAAAGTGCTCCGATTGGCTGAAGAATGCGGCGGTCCATGCAACACTGGGCTCACGCATGGTCCATGGAGGATAATTTGGAAATTTTATCGAATCCAACGGGCGACATTCACTGAAACTTGATCGGACGGCCGAAATGAAGGCACTGATGGATGGCATCTGTAGCTCCTGATCGAGATCTAGCGGCTGAGATTCATCCCGACGTTAAACTATAGATCAAAAGCCTTCTTTCTGTGTGATCGGACGACCCAAATTCGATCCAATGTTTGATCCAACGACTGGCATTAAATCCAACTTGATCTGGGTTATTTTAAGATATTTTTAAGTGGTTTTTGGACCGTTTGATCAACATCCAATGGGCAGAATTATCCAGATCCTAATTTGAGTTGTTTTGGGAGTCTTAAACCTAATTTTTGATGGATTTTGGGAGGAAATCAAACTCTTCATCTATAAGAAAACCTACTTCTATCGTAAAAAAAAAATAATTAGAGAGAGACAGAGAGAGACGGGAAGAGAGAGAAATAGAGAGAAAGGGAGAAATAGAGAGAGAGAGAAAGAGAGAGGAGAGAAGTAGAAAGAGGAGAGTGATTTGTGAGAAATAAAAAAAGAGGTTTTTGATTTTTTTTCGGCAATCAAGACATCGATCAAGGAGCATCTTCTTCTTCGCCAAGTTCTCCACATCAAGAGCAACAGAGAATCAATTTCAGCAATCAAACCATCTAATTTTTCTATGCCTTTTATTTTATTTGCTATTGTTGAACTTGTTATCATGAACTAAATTTTTTTACTACGGCTAAGGTATAGCCACTCTTTTGATGTAATATTCAGTGTGATTATTTTTAAATTTTATTCATGAGGAGTATATAAATATGATCTTAATGCTTTTAGATTACTGGCCATCTTCTAATTGATCTGATGAACATAGATGTTACAGACCAAGTACATCTATGTTAATGCTTCTTGATTATATACCTTGTATTATGAATCAAATTAGAATTCATATGCATGCGGGAATTTTAGTACGCTTTGGATGCAGCGTATTTTAATTAGAGGGTTTCACAAAACCTAATGCATTAATATTTATTTAAATTACACCTGGACCAAAGGGTAATTAATAAATATTAATAGTTTTGCTATGCCTGGACCAAAGGATAGTGAATAAATTAGGAGACTCCACCGTCACATGAAATAAAATTAATCTAAAAATCCTGAATATTGTATTGACTGAGTTGGTGAACCGATTGCCTTAGTAATCCATTACTCTTGAGTTTAAAACCCTAATAATTTACACTCTCTCTATTTTCTTAAAAAAAATTTAATTATTTTTTATTTTGTTCTTTAATTTCTTATTCTCATAAATCGATCTTCTAAATAAAGCATAGGAAAGAGCTTTTCAGTACTTATTTTTCAATCCTCTAGGGACGATACTCTACTCATTCACTTTATTACTTGATCGACTGGTGCACTTGCCATAGCTATAAATTAGCACGCATCAAGTTTTTGGCGCCGTTGTCGAGGATTGTGTCTAAAATAATATTGAAATTTTGATCCTAGCTTTACTTTAGAAATTTATTTTTAATTTTTATTATTTTAAAAAAAAAATTTAGTGCATGACACATACTGGACATAGTAACTTACTACCTCTAGATCCAAAAATTGAAAGAACTATTAGAAGACTACAACAAGAGAGAAACATGGCAACTGAAGATCCTAACGACATCAATCTAGGATTGGATATGGCGACTGAAGGACAGCATGAAGCTATTCGACCAGTACATCATCCATTAAATGATTATATCACACCATCTGTAGTCCGATGCAGCTTCGAGCATCAGGAGACCGCCTGTACGAGCAAACAACTTCGAAATAAAACCGACAATGATCCAGATGATTCAATCAACTGTCCAATTCAGTGGACACGTGCATGATGATCCGAATGCCCATATTTCTAATTTTCTTGAACTTTACGATACTTTTAAAATTAATGGGGTGTCGGATGATGCTATTAGATTAAGGTTATTTCTTTTCTCTTTATGGGATAAAGCTAAGAGTTGGCTTCATTCTCTTCCTGCAGGTTCTATCACAACTTGGGATGTCCTAGCCCAAAAATTCTTAGCCAAGTACTTTCCACCTTCCAAGACTGCTAAGATGCGCAACGATATCACTTCTTTTATGCAGATGGACATGGAGACACTATATGAGGCTTGGGAGCATTTCAAGGAACTGCTGAGGAGATGTCCACATCATCAACTACCCGTATGGCTTCAGGTACAAACTTTCTATAATGGTTTATCTCCTACTAATCATTCTATGATTGATGCAGCAGCAGGAGGAACCATTAATCGAAAAAATGGAGGAAGAAGCTTTCGATCTGATCGATGAGATGGCATCAAATAGCTATCAATGGTAGACAGAACGTATGATGCCAAAAAGACTAGCAGCTATGCAGGGAGTAGATTGCGTGCCAACCTTACTAGCTGAAATTGCAGCCCTTAGAGCCGAAGTCAACAACTTAAAGGGAACAGCTATGCATATTTAGAGCATTACTTATGACCTGTGTGGAGGAGGACATGATACGAGCAATTGCCAGATAGGTAATCCTTTTGCTAAAACAACTGATACAGCTAATTATATTGGTAATTTTTTCAGGCCGCAATAAAACAATCCCTACTCCAACACATACAATCAAGGGTGGAGGCAGCATCCAAATTTCTCATGGAGCAATCAAAATGCAGCACAACAGCCACCCTCGGGATTCCAAGTACCTGAAAAGAAGTCCAACATGGAAGAGCTGATGGTCAAATTTATGCAAAACCAAGAAGCAACTATAAAAAATTTGGAAGCCAAACTTAGGCAGGACCAAACAGCAGCAATTCGAAACTTGGAGATGCAAATAGGTCAAATGGCTAAGATAATCTCCGAGAGACCTCAAGGATCCTTGCCAAGCAATACGGAGACAAATCCAAGGGAGCAAGTCAATGCTATCACCTTAAGAAGTGGTACAAAGCTGGAGGAGCCACATCAGAAGAATGAGACTGAAGAGCCAACTACAAATAAGGAACCATCAACTAAAATTCATCAGTCACCAAAACAACCAGCAGATGGATGGTCTCCAGGTATATGATTTGCTGATCCAAATGTGAAGCCCTATGTGCCGCCACTACCATTCCTAGAGAGACAAATACAGCATCCAGATAAGGAATTTTTTAATTTTTTCAAAATTCTAAAGAATTTACATATTAATATTCCTTTTGTAGATGCTATTACTCAAATGCCCAGGTATGCCAAGTTTCTCAAAGAAATCTTAACAAATAAGAAAAAGCTGAAGGAGCATGAGAGAATAAATTTGAATGAAGAATGCTCAGCAATACTTCAAAATAAATTACCATAGAAGTTAAAAGATCCAGGGAAGTTTTACTATCCCCTGCATTATTGGTGATTGTAGTTTTGATAAAGTTTTATGTGATTTAGGAGCAAGCATTAATCTCATGCCTTTTTCTATTTTCAGGAAGCTGGGTCTAGGAGAACCAAAGCCTACCACTATTACTCTTCAATTAGCCAATAGATCCATTAAATATCCAAGAGGTATAGTGGAGGATGTCTTGGTAAAGGTAAACAAGTTTATTTTTCCTGTTGATTTTATTGTTCTTGATATGAAAGAAGATTATGATGTACCCCTTATTTTAGGAAGACCCTTTTTAGCTACTGGAGGAGCTTTAATAGATGTTCAATAAGAAAAATTAATTCTTAGAGTCCAAGATGAACAAGTTACTTTTAATGTTTTCAAAGATACTAAACAAACTGATGATAATCAAACTTATTTTTTAATTGATATTATTGACAATCCATTATATGAGAATTCTGTAGAAAATAGGTTTGAGACTATAAAAGCGAGCAATGTCAAATTAAAAGAAGACTCGATCAAACATGAAAGTATTCCAATTGAAGTGGCACCAGATTGATCCACTTTAGAACTCAAAGAAAGTCAAGCTGAAGACTATAAATCAGAACTACTAGATAGGTTGTTTCTTTTCTTTTTAGTTTTGATCATTTTTCTTTTTTTTATTTTTTAGTAATTTATTGTTGCTCTTTTACTGCTCTAGTGTGTATTTTCAATTTTGCAGAAAAATCAATGAAGAGCTCAAGCAAAATTTCAAAGCTCCAAAGAACCAGACTGAACCAAATCAGGTGTATTCCTTCCTATCCTTTATTGCACCCTTTATTTTTCTTTCTCCTTTAAGATAATGTAGAATAATTAAAAAAAAAAAAATCATGTGTCAAGAAGAAAATCTTGAGCAAGATAGACTGGACAAGTGATAAAAGATAGAATTATTTGCTAATGAATGTAATGAGTTAAAGAAGTAGATTAGTTGGTCAACTTTTAGCAGCCTACTTAGGTCATTAAAAGACTATTAGCACTTTTTATTGCACATGCACACTAACAAGGCAAAGTAGGTATTGATTATAAGGCCAACTGAGGATTCAATTATCACTGAAAATTGATAATTAATATACATTCTAATCAAAAAAACTTGAATTTAAGGAAAGAGCTACCTGCCTATAAATAAAGTGCAAAAGATAGAGTATATGTGGATTGCCCAAAGCCTAGTAACTGGGTCTCTGCACCTAGGTCAAGTGTGAAAATTCACGTAAAACGGTGAAGGAAAGGCCAGGATGCTCAGCACAGTAAAAAAAAAAAAAAAAAAAAAAAAGAGAAAGGCAGTGTGAAAGCTACCTTAATTCATGAGTATAAAATTGAGAATGTATAGAAAATTGACCAAAATAGGTGATAAGAGAAGGATACTTTTGTTCTTTTAATTTAATACTGAAATGCTAAAGTTAGTCATCATGAACACAAGTGCTATAGATCTTTGATGTACTCTAAGAAAGTTTTTAATTGTATTGACTGAAAAATTTGCTTCTGAAGCTCAATGCTTAGTTAGCAGTATTTTCTAAACTTTTTGACCTTTAATCCTAGATTTTATCTTTGTGATGGATAATCTTATTGAAACATGGTATTAAATAAAACATTGCTAAGGGACTAGCAATGACTAAGTTGGGGGGTGTGATAAGTGGTAAAAATATACTAATAAAAGTATTAAATTATAAAATAAATTAATCTATTTCTTTAGAAATTGATATTTTTATTAATCTTATGTAGGAAAGAAGGCCATCAATATGAAGATCTTATTTTTTTGGTTCAGATGAAATAAATTTTAGGCAAAATGGACTACAAATGAGCCCAAAATTAAATTTCAAAAAAAAAAAAATAGGTTCAAACGGTTCAGAAAAATTGCCTGCAGTTCCGGTTCGATCGAAACAGCAAACCGACCCACCAATGCAACACTGACGTCAGGATGACATCAGCATTTTTTGTGGCTCACGGTGGACCATCTGAAGGATATTTTGGGCATTTCACATTAGAAAAAGCGCTCTGATTGGCTGAAGAATGCAGCGGTCCACGCAACACCGAGCTCATGCATGGTCCACGAAGGGCAATTTAAGAGTTTTGTCTGATCCAACGAGCGGCATTCACTGAAACTTGATCGAACGACCGAAACAGAGGTGCTGATGGACGACATCCGTAGCTCCCGATCAAGATCCAGCGGTTGAGATTCATCCCGACGTTAAACTATAGATCAAAAGCCTTCTTTCTATGCGATCGAATGGCCCAGATTCGATCCAACGGTTGTTCCAACGATTGGCATTAAATCCGACTTGATCTGGATTATTTTAATGGATTTTTGAGTGGTTTTTGGACCATTTGATCAACATCCAACGGGCAGAATTATCTAGATCCTAATTTGAGTTGTTTTGGGAGTCTTGAACCTAATTTTTGATGGATTTTGGGAGAAAATCAAACTCTTCATCTATAAAAAAACCTACTTCTGTCGTGAAAAAAAATAATCAGAGAGAGACAGAGAGAGAAATGGGGAGAGAGAGAAAGAGAGAGAGAAAGGGAGAAACAGAGAGAGAGAAAGAGAGAGGAGAGAAGTAGAAAGAGGAGAGTGATTTGTGAGAAATAAAAAAAGGGGTTTTTAATTTTTTTTTGACAATCAAGATATCGATCAAGGAGCATCTTCTTCTTCGCCAAGTTTTCCACATCAAGAGCAATAGAGAATCAATTTCAGTAATCAAACCGTCTAATTTTTCTATGCTTTTTATTTTATTTGCTATTTTTGAACTTGTTATCATGAACTAAATTTTTTTTTACTAAGGCTAAGGTGTAGCCACTCTTTTGATGCAATATTCAGTGTGATTTATTTTTAAATTTTATTCATGAGGAGTATATAAATCTGATCTTAATGCTTTTAGATTACTGGCCATCTTCTAATTGATCTGATGAACATAGATGTTACGGACCAAGTACATCTATGTTAATGCTTCTTGATTATATACCTTGTATTATGAATCAAATTAGAATTCATATGCATGCAGAAATTTTAGTGCGCTTTGGACGCAGCGTATTTTAATTAGAGGGTTTCACAAAACCTAATGCATTAATATTTATTTAAATTACACCTGGACCAAAGGATAATTAATAAATATTAATAGTTTTGCTATGCCTGGACCAAAGGATAGTGAATAAATTAGGAGACTCCACCATCTCATGAAATAAAATTAATCTAAAAACCTGAATATTGTAATGATTGAGTTGGTGAACCGATTGCCTTAGTAATCCATTACTCTTGAGTTTAAAATCCTAATAATTTACACACTCTCTATTTTCTTTTAAAAATTTTTTTAATTATTTTTTATTTTATTCTTTAATTTCTTATTCTCATAAATTGGTCTTCTAAATAAAGCATAGGAAAGAGCTTTTCAGTACTTATTTTTCAATCCTCTAGGGACAATACTCTACTCATTCACTTTATTACTTGATTGACTGGTGTACTTGCCATAGCTACAAATTAGCATGCATCAGCCCACCTTGAGAAGATGGGACTTAGTCTTGTAGCCAATTAGCTTTAGGATGAGTGAAAGATTGTTATATATATGTGCCCTAGAAGCCAGAATTGGCTGACACTTGTAATACACTTCTAGGGGTAAAATTATAATTTTGACTAATATCAATAAAATGGGTTATTTTCTATCACATATGTGTATTTAGTGTCTGTGATACATCCTTTGAGTTAATGATAATGATAATTCATATTTTCAAGAGTTGAAAATTTAAGACATGAATAATCATTATTAACTCATAAAATGCTCCTGACCATAGGATCATCACGAGGATGGTGATTGATCCAAAAGGTTGGTGTACAATCGCTTCTCTTTAGTAGATGAGTCTTGAGTCTACGGTGTGGAGATATCAGAGCGAGAGTATAGGTACTCGTTAGAGAATGAGGGCACTGAGCATGACCATCCTCGAGTAGTCATTAGGAAGTCTACCTTCTCGTCAATGACTGACTCGATGCTGCAGTAGTGTGTCTGGTTCTTTGACCTGAGATGCATCGACAGTTCACCTTGAGGGTGTTATAGTTTGACTACACCATTACTCGATCTCCTAGCCATATGAAATCCTGAGGTGTATGTTGGCTATAGCATGTTCATTGTAGGAACTGGATAGCATCAAGATGGAATCTATCTACCTCGGTGGTAGAGGAGCAGTCCCTATGATGATCATGAGAATCAAGTCCAGAAGTCCATGGCCATGGTAGAGTGAAATAATAGAAAGAGTTTCTATTTAGATTTTCACATTGGACTTGAAATCGAATGATTACATCATATGATAGAGACTAGGGTTTGACGAGTTTACCTTAACCCTAATCTGATCGGGGCTCAAGATAGAAGAACTTAATCACACAGGTAGCTGCACCAAGAGGTTCGCATTCAGCTCTGATGGGTTGCCACCATATACTGCTAGGTGTCACTGGTGGATTTTGGGAGCAATTAGAATGATTTAGATGATCGATCATTCTAGCTGTTCGAATCAAAAGAGTTCTGATCCATCGAAAGGAGTTTCGATGATGTCGATGATAGAGATCATGACATATCCCATTACCATATAGAACTGAACCTAACTGGGTCACACAAATAAGGGTTTGAATCTGGTGATCATCAATTGAACTAATCCAGTTCAATTGATCTGAATGAGATTCAATTAGGTTCAAGAAAATCATGCTAGCACTCGATTGAACCTAACGTTCTTCTTTTACTATCATAAATAAGTTGTCCTGACTGAGCCAAAGGAGTTTGTGCTCAATCAGAGGCCTTCATATTGTCTGACTGAAGCCTATCCAGATCAGAAAAGGGTTGTCTTATTTTGTAAGACAATACCTGCCATTTTTGGTCACCTACCATTTCTCGTCCTTTGACTTTGGTCAAAAGTTGACCTTTGACTGGTCAAATGTTGACCATTGATACTTTGACTTTTATCCATGTGTCATGCACCTATTGGAGGGCTGGTGGGGGCTTGTCCCCCTATCAGAACTTGGCAAGGAGGAGGGCGCACGCCACCCTTGGCGTGTGCCCAAGTTGGAGGCGCCTAGGAGTCCCTGTTGGATAGGGACTCCATCTCCTTTTTGGATTTCGATTAGAGTTTTCCTAAGAACCAACTTTGACTGGTCTTAGACACCCTCTAAAAAGGAATCTAAGGGACTCTATTCCCACCAATCAGATTTAGATCTAATTTTACAAAGCATTGTGATTGGTTGGAAAGAAGAGGAGTTGGATCACAGATAGTCTATAAATAAGATCCTGCGCCCAACTCAAATTAAGATTGGAGAATTGAAATCCCACACTCCAAGGCTGCCTCTCCCCTCTTCCTCCATGCCAAACCCATCTTCTCCCTCTCCTCTCCACATCCAAAAGTATTTTGGACCTTGGTTGGTGCAATCCAGATGAGAGAAAGATGATTGAAAGCTTGAAGGCTACGCTGCTACAAAGGACAACTGCTGATCTTCAAAAGAAGTTTTGAAGATCCTCCAGATTAGATTCAGATCTGATTTTTGAAGATGTGATAGAGAAGAAGAGGATCTCCAGATCTAGCCTGAGTGGATACCGGTAGAGGCCAGGCACTTGCATGGCTAGATCCAGAACCTTTCGCTGCTTATAGGATCATCAATGGATAATAGGATTACCCACTTCAAGGTAAATTAAATTTGATTTAATTTATCTAAATTTATTTTAATTATTAAAATAATAAGAATCAAATCTAAAACATTCCAGATTTGATTAGGATCAAAGAAAAAAATTTTGAAATATATCTCTTGATCTGATCAGATCTGAACGAACTTGATCCGAAAAATCAGGATTTCTCTTCAAGGGGGTTCTTGGGCATGGGGGTTCCATAGGCACCAAACTAGGTGTCTAGGTGAGAGAAAAGAGAAGAAGAAGAGGGTCTCCTTCTAGGGCTATTTTATTTTTAATCTCTCCTCCTTTCTTTTGTATTTTTTTAAGAGAGTCTTAGATTAGCAAACTCTCATCTTTCTTCTCATATTTTGGAGAGTCCAAATTTTGAAGAAGGGAGCATCAGATTGATCATCGAAGAAGGATCAGCACAGTACTAGCATGCTGTGCTGATTTCTTGCATCAGATTTCATATCAAAGATCGTAGGCTCGTATGGACGACTCCTAGAGGCTGGACACATGTGCGGCTCATGACTTCATCCTCAAGTATGGATCAGCAAGTTAGAATGTCTAAACTTGCTCAGATAATAGATCTGATCTATAAACTTCATACCTACATTTGACGTAGTGTAGATCTAGTTTGATTTGATCAAACTTTTTTTTTATTTGATTTTAATTTTTAATTTAATATCATGCCTTAATCATATAATAGATCTACGATCTAGGTATTTACATGGCTATTTAAATAAATTTTAGATTTATTTAAGTTTTCCACTACATGATCTTGAAAAAATTTCAAGATCTACCTATGAAACCCTAGATCTGGTTCCTTCAACTAATTGGCTTAATTTGATTAAGCCAATAGACAAAGATAATATTGATCTACCTATGCTGATCTAAAATATTGATCTAACGAGGATTTTAGATCTACCTATGCTGATCTAAAATATTGATCATAAAATTTTAGATTAGATCTAAGAGATTTTATGATCTGATTAAAAATATTTTAATCTAATTTCAATCATCATAAATGTGTTAGATTTGATCTAGAGAGATTTATGATTGATTATTATTGAAACTATTTCAATTATATGAACCTATTTAGATTAGATCTAAAGTAGTTTTATATTTATTTTACTTGCATATTGATTATAAAACAAACATACAACTTAGTTGATAGAATCATATTGTAAAAATATTTTATAAATATAAAAATTATTTTTTAAAAGCCGAACCCCAACCCTCAGCCCAAAACTTAATTGAGAATTAAGAAGTTGGTTGATTAGGATCTAGGATTGTGAATTGAAGATCCTAAGATACAAATCATAACACATTGGGTTAAATTGGTTATTGAGGATTAGGTCTATTAATTGGGTTAGACTTAGGATTAGATTAAACAATGGACATAATTAGAGAATTAACTAAATCTAATCAATTGTTGTCTTAGATTAGGTCAAGGATTCTTTAGATCAATTACAATAGTTATAGTTGGTCAAATCCATGTCTTTAACAAGATCCAAGATGGACTTGATTCTTGGCTATGCGGTCTAGCACGAGCTGTTAGGTTGATCTAATTGAAACTAATTAAACCAGTTCGTGTCTAAGGTAAACTAGACTAGTGGTTTTTAATTGGCAGCCTACTTACCTGACCATTTCTGATGGTGTCTAAGGCAAGCCTGGCAGACTCTTCCACTGATCGAACATACCTAGTACAGGTACTCATTAGAGAATGAGGGCACTGAGCGTGACCACCTCGAGTAGTCATAAGGAAGTCTACCTTCTCATCGATGACTGACTCAAAGCTATAGTGGTGTATCTGGTTCTTTGAACTAAGGTGCATCGACAGTTCACCTTGAGGGTGTTATAGTTTGACTACACCATGACTTGGTCTCCTAGCCATTCGAAATCCTGAGGTGTATGTTGGCTATAGCATGTTCATTGTAGGAATTGGATTGCACCAAGATGGAATCTATCTACCTCGGTGGATGAGGAGCAGCCCTATGATGATCATGAGAATCAAGTCCATAAGCCCATGGCCATGGTAGAGAGTGTGAAATAATAGAAAGAGTTTCTATTAAGGTTTTCACATCAGACTTGAATCGAATGATTAAATCATATGATAGAAATTAGGGTTTGACGAGTTCACCTTAACCCTAATCTGATCAGAGCTCAAGATAGAAGAACTTAATCACAAAAGTAACTGCACCAAGAGGTTCATTTTCAGTTTTGATGGGTTGCCACCATATGCTGCTAGGTGTCACTGGTAGATTTTGGGAGCAACTAGAATGATTTTGATGATCGATCATTCTAAGTTATCTGAATCAAAAGAGTTTTGATCCATCGAAAGGAGTTTCGATGATGTCGATGATGGAGATCATGATATATCCCATTACCATACAAAATTGAACCTAATTGGATCACACAAATAAGGGTTTGGATCTGGATATCATCAATTGGACTAACCCAGTTCAGTTGAATTGTATAAGATTCAATTAGGTTCAAGAAAATCGTGCTAGCACACGATTGAGCCTAACGTTCTCCTTTTTCTATCATAAAAATTATCTCAACTGAGCCAAATGAGTTTATGCTCACTCAGGTACCTTTACCTAGTCTGACTGGAGCTTGTCCAAGTCAGAAAAGGATTGTCTTAATTTATGAGATAAATTTGAGACACATCTATCATTTTCCATCATCTGCTAATTTCTGTACTTTGACTTGGTCAAACATTGACCTTTGACCCTTGGACATCTTTCCATGTGTCATGCACTTATTGAAGAGTAGATAGAAGCTTGTCCCCTCTCTGAAAATTGGAAAGAAAGGGGGCGCACACCTAGGATGGTGTGTGCCCATGGATAGGGATGCTGGAGTCCCATACGGATGGGACTCAAGGTTGCTTGTTGGATTTAAACTAGGTGACCCTCACCTATAGATTTTGACCAGTCTTAGGCACCACCTTAGGATGAATCCGTGGGTCTCTTATCCCATCAATCAAATTTAGATCTGATTGAATGAAGCAACGTGATTGGCCGAGGTGATGCAGTAATGCATGGCACAGTAGAGTCTATAAATAGACCCTATCTGCACCCACTTTTAAAAGAACTTCTCTCCTAGCCACGCCCAAGGCTACCCCTCTCCCTTCTCCATGCCAACATTTAGCCCTCTCTCTCCTCCCCACGTGCAAGAAAGTTGGGTTCTTCAGATTAGTGCGAGTCAGGCAAGAAAAGGCTGACGAAAAAGGAAGGAGGCAACACTGCTGTAGAGATGACGGGCGATCTTTAGAAGGTGTTTTGAAGATCCTCCAAATCAGATCCAGATTTGATTTTTGGAGAAAAGAAAGAGAAGGAGAAGATCTCTAGATCCATCCCGAGTGGATACCGGTAGAGGCCAGGTGCTTGCATGGTTAGATCCAAAACCTCAGAGCTTCCACAGAATCATCAACGGGTAATCAGATTACCCAAGATCGAGGTAAACTTAATTAAAAATTAATTTAATTTTATTTTCTTAATTATCAGATGCTAATATCAAATCTAAAAAGTTTCAGATCTGATCTAGATCTGATAGAAGAATTTTTGAAACATGCCTCTCGATCCAATCAGATCTGAATGAACCTGATATGGAAATCCCAGGATTCCCTCTTCAGGTGCATGTTCATGCTATGACACCTGTGCAGGCTCAGACCCCAAAGACCAAGCCCAATAAAGGTCATGCCCAATGCTTCTTTTACAAGAAGCGGGCATTGAAAATAAAACTATCCTCAGTACATTACCTCCTTGGATCCGAACAGGCAGAGAATGGAGCAAGGTATTTATATGATAACTTCTTATAATTTATCTATTTATGATATTACTAACTAGGTATTGGATACCGATAGCCCTTACTTTATATGCAATTCATTGCAGGGATTGCAGATCAATAGAAAATTTGAGCAAGATGAGAGATTCCTAAATGTTGGAGATGGAAGACCAGTTTCGGTTCTAGCTTTAAAAATTTTGAAACTTGTATTTGAATCTCATACCGTTGTTCTTAGTGATTGTCATTTCTATCCTAGTTTCATTTTAACTATCATTTCTGTAGGCCTTTTGGCCATGAACAATTATAAAATTTCAATAAAGAAATAAGTTTGTAATGTCATTATGAATGGTGTTACTACTTTCTATAGACTATTGAATAATGATGTATATATGTTATCACAATCTATTAATGTAGTCTGTTCTATTGGCAAGCACCCTAGATTAAATAGTGTATCAGATATCTACTTATGGCACTGTAGGCTAGGTCATATAAACAAAAGTAGGATAAATAGGTTGACTCAGAAAGAAATTCTTGAAGTTAATAATTGTAAATCACTTTCAATCTATGAGTCCTATCTTTTTGGTAAAATGACCAAGTCATCTTTCACTGAAAAAAGTGAGAGAGCTAATAAGCTCTTAGGTCTAGTACATACTGATGTATATAGACCAATGAGCACAAGTGCCAGAGGTGGATATGTCTACTTCACCACTTTCATAGATGATCTATTCAGATATGGATATGTCTATCTGATGAAACATAAGTCAAATTCTTTTGAAATGTTTAAATAATTCTGAAGTGAAGTAGAAAAATAAACTGTAAAGAGTATTAAATCTCTTCGATCTGACCAAGAAGAAGAATACCTTTCTGATGAGTTTTTCACATATCTAGAAGAGAATGAAATTCTCTTCAAATGGACTCCTTCTGAAACACCATAGCATAATGGTGTGTCTAAATGGAGGAATAGAACTCTATTAGACATGGTCTGATCCATGTTGAAATTTACCAGCTTGTCGATATCCTTCTAGGGATATGCACTCGAATCGGCTTGTTATCTATTAAATAAGGTTCCAAGTAAGTCTGTAGTTAAACCCCCATATGACAAATGGACAAAGCGTAAGCCAGCACTTTCACACCTTAGGATTTGTGGGTGCCCAACTTATGTCAAATGGTTAGTTATAGACAAACATGAACCTAGGTCTGATAAGTGTACATTCATAAGATATCCAAAAGAGATCAAAGGATACTATTTCTACCATGCTGATGAACAAAAGGTGTTTGTCAGCCTTAGGACAACCTTTTTTGGAAATGGAGTTCCTTGATGAAGGAACTATTGCCTCTAAGGTTGAACTTGATGAAGTTCAACAGATAGAAAGTCTGACATAGAATGCTGAACCTAAGTCAGATTTGATCAGATCAGATCTGAAGCCTAGTAAACCCGCACCATTAAGATGATCCGATAGAGTACCACGCCATCTGGATAGATACTATGGATTCTTGATCCTGGATGGTGATTCCATCAAACTCGATGAGAATGATGAGGATCCAATCACTTATATGGATGCGATGCAGAGATCCAACTCTGAAAAATGGCTAGAAGAAATGAGATCTGAAATGGATTCCATGAAGGTCAATGATGTATGGACATTAGTTGACCCACCTGAAGGGGTTAAATCCATTGAGTGTAAATGGATCTTCAAAAAAAAGAGGGGCACAGATGGAATGATGGAGACTAATAAAGCCCATCTAGTTGCCAAGGGGTATCATCAATGTTATGGTATTGAATATGATGACACGTTCTCTCCTGTGGCGATGCTCAAGTCCATTCGGATCATGCTTGCCATTATTGTCAATCTGGACTATGAGATCTCACAGAAGGATGTGAAGACAGTTTTTCTAAATGGAGAGCTGATCGAAGAGGTGTATATGATGCAATCTGAAGGGTTAGATGAGTCCAAGGTGTGCAAGCTTTAGAGATCCATTTATGGACTGAAGCAAATATCTTAGAGTTGGAACAAGCATTTTGATAAAGTGATCAAAATGTATGGCTTCGTTAAGAATGGAGAACCCTGCATTTACAAAAGAGCAAATGGTCCAGCAGTGGTATTCCATATTTTGTATGTAGACGATATTCTCTTAATCAGGAATGACATCCCCGCACTATAAGGAATAAAAGTCTGGTTGTCATCACAGTTCTCCATGAAAGACTTGAGTGAAGCATCCTACATCCTAGGAATAAAGATTTATAAGGGATAGATCTAAAAGGATGCTTGGCATATTCCAATCCATGTACATAGAAACTAAGCAGAAGAGGTTCAGCATGGAGAATTCTAAAAAAAGCTATCTTCTGATGGGCCAAGAAATTTCTCTCTCTAAGAAGAATTGTCTGACAACTTCTGAAGAGAGAGAGCATATGAGTAAAATTTTATATTGATAAATACCATAAATTCATCAAAAAAAATTAATTTATCAATTAATTCATATTATTTTTTTAGAATTATTAATTAATTGATACATATTATTGAGAAATTCATATTTTTATTAATTAATAATTAATTAAAAAAATAATAATATCAAAAAATTAAATTTTATTATTAATAGAAAGAGCTTATTTTTTTGATCATAATGAAATAAGTTTCGCATAAAACGAAGCTAAAACGAAGAAGATATGAATTTCTAAATAAATAAAATAAATAAAAATTAAATAAAAAAGAAAAATAGCTCAACTGGCTCTGCAAGCTAAGCCAAGCCATCAAAGCCGACTCAGCCGTAGAAGCCATCACCCGATCCACGATCCAAGCTTAGACCACCAACTCAGTAGAAACTGATGAATCATGGAGCGACACGTGGCAGACCTAGACCCTTAAAGGGTTCATAGAAATTTATCATAGCTCACAGGGCAATCTGGTCTTTTCACTCGATGATAGGAGCACTGATTGGCTATGGTGTGTGGTGCGGTCGGTTCATGTAGTCCATGGGAATAGTACTTGTGCGATCGGATGACTACGGTAGCTTGCTGTCAAGATCGAACAGCTGTAGTTATTTTCGGATTTGATTCAGCTTCAGACTTCACGTGGATTGCCATCCAATGGTAGCGCTCGATTTAGGAGATGATCCGATGGTCCAGAATACTTTCGATGGTGATCAAGACTCCCGATGCACAATCAACGGCTAGATTTCCTCCATCAACGTGCGATCAGACGGCCAAAATTTAATCCGACCTGATCTAGGCTGATACACATCCAATTTTGATGATTTTTGGACCATTGGATTTCTATCAATGGTCAGATTTTATTCAGAACAATAGAATTTGTCTAGGACTCCTTTTAATCTAATTTTCACTCAGATTTCTTTATATTTTGACGATCAAAGAGCTTCTTAGTCCCACATTGCCTAGAAGAAAACTCTCCAGCCCTCCTAGCTCTATAAAAAGGACCCTAGGCCTCTAGAAATCAATATCTTCGATCAAGGTGAAGCTTTGGTATAGGAGAAAGTCAGACTCTAAGTTAATGGCTACTTCAAGGCAACTAGTGCCAAGAGAAAAAGCTGGACTTCTACACCATCTTTCCACCCATGTCGATCCAAGATCAGAGATCAGGCAATTTTATTTTATTTTCTTTTTCTTTAAAATTTCATGTATTTAAATTTTGAAATTTTAATTAATAAAAATTTTATATTTTGTACTTTAATTTTCTACTCTTTACTTTTATTGTAATTTAATTCTATACTTTAATTATTGCTTTTTATTTTACTGCAAGTAGATGCTAAGATCTAACTAATAGATCTTAGTACCAAGTTTAAATTTCTGTATCCTTTAATTTTCGCTTTCCAACTTCACTTTTAATTTCAAAATCCTTTTCTTTTTTTTAAAAAAAAATTAAAGATTTTAAATCTAAAAATACTATCTTTTTTGTGGATTCAATCTGACTCACTACTATCTATGCATTTTTAATTATTTTAAGAAGTCGAATTAAACTGATAAACATGATGTCTTAACGACAACATCACGTTCCTATTAAGCTTTTGGCATCCTTGCCGAGAAAAGAATAGATGCTATTTTTTTTTGATTTCTTTGATTTTTTTTGTAAATTAATTGTAAATAGTTTTTTTAAATATTGCTTACTAACTTTTTATTTATTTATTTTGCAGAAAAAAAGGGGGGGAAAGGAAGAAAGCATCTAATTTTGGTGAGATCAATCCTAACTCTAGTCCTCTTTCCTTCTTATTTATTTATTTATTTACTTTATTTTTAAATTATTTTAAAAAATATCCATTTAAACCTAATTAAAAGTCTCATGATATGATTAGAAACCCTAACTATTTAGAGCATGCATTATATTAGTTTTATTTTTATTTTTTTAGTGATTGCTTAAGGCAAGGTAAGCCTTTCAGAATTCAATTAATTGTATGCATCTAGTTTAAATTACATTAAAATCTTTAATTGATTTTTTTTTTTTGTGCATATTCATATTAAACTAAATTAAGGGTACAACCCAATTAAACAAGATAAGGTGGGAATTTGATCACCCTTCCTTGGCCCACAAACAACCAATCAGCATCCTGTATTGACCTAAACCTTTAATTTTAAAATCAATTAGACATCAGCTCTAGGAGCTTGAGCTTAATAGGACAAGAAATCCTAAGAGTTGAATCAGGTTAGGGTTAGTCAATTTGTCTGATGTCTAGAAAAGTGGTTCAGGGATGACTGGGCTCGAAGGAAGGTAGTTTCTAATTGATTTCATTAGCTTACCTGGCCAAGCACAATTGGTATCTAAGGCAAGCAATAGGGGGACTCCCACCGACTTTACACTTACCTGGCAAGTTGATTAGCTGATCCTACACTTGGAAGGCTTGAAGGTGACCTTGGTAGTTAGGAGCTGTCTAGATTTTGGATAACCCTTAGTCAGGATTGATTGACCAACTTGATTGCTAACCAATATCAAATCTAATTAAACCTAATTCTTCTCTCTCTTCTTAGTTCTAGGACTCCTTAGGACCTCTTCTTTAGAACTCTTCTTTCTTTCTTTTCCTTTCTCCTTCAAAAATAAAATAAAATAAAAATTAAATTAAACTAACTAAAAAATATTAAATATAATAATTAAAAAAATTTTAAAAAAATTAAGTTTTTAAAAAATAATAATATAATAAAATAATAGAAAATATATATATAAAAAAATTCTAAAAAATTTTGAATCATACATTAGGGTTACACTAATACATGCACGGTAGGAAATCACTTTTTTTGATTTGGTTGAACTTAATTGAATGATTGATTCACATTAAATCTGATAATCAAATGGCTAATCTGAACCTAATAGTCCAAAAATTAGATAAAGTTGACCTTCTTGCTCAGAAATTAGATCAACTCCTAATCCTAGGTCAACAATCTCGTGCACAATTCACATCACCTTCTAATTATCAGAACTTTTATTTCATTTGCGCAAGCCCAACCCATCATGTGAATAAATGTCCTATTGCTGCATAATTTATCCAAGAACAAGTTCAAGCTACTCAAGGCTATTCCAAGCCGGTTAATAATCTTCTTTCAAATTCATATAATCCATATTAAAATAACTACTCTAATTTTTCTTGGACATCCTAATAGACTCAGGCTCAGACCCAAATTTCACCTATCCAAAACTATCAAAATAGACCCCAATACCAAAACTATGCCTATAATAATGGCCAGCCTAGTCAGTTTATCCAGCCATCATATAATAACCAGTTATCATACCCAGCTCCTCAACAGACCAATCTAACTGATGATAGATTTAATCAACTTCAATAATTAATTCTGAATCAACAATAATCAATCTTAACAACAATCTATTATCAAGCTAAAAGCTCAAATAGGATAATTAGTTAAGTCTAACACGAGGAGAGAACTAGATCAACTACCAAGCCTACCAATTTCAAACAACCCACCTAATGTCCACCAACCATCTAGACCAAGTTATCAATTTAATATCTCACTTAAGAATCCTCAATCTAAGAATACCAAAGTAATTCCTAAACTTAAAAGCTATAGAATTTTTATGGACTCATACCAAGACTAGGTGAAAGAGGCTAGTATTGATGCTAGCCAAAATAAAAATTTAGAGGAACAGGTTAGTGCTGAGACTAACCACATAGAAGAATCTGAGCTAGGAATTAGTACTGATGCTAGTTCTAGTTTAAATGAGATAGATATAGAAAAAAAGAGAATAGATGATTTATCTGAAATTTATAAACCTAAAAGCCTATTTCCTTCAACCCTAGAAGCAGGTTCTTCTTACAAAAATCAAGAGGCATGTAATGAAGAGTCAATGGAGTTGTTTAAGCAAGATCACACTAATTTATCTCTAGAATTAAAATTACCTTTTGTTACCATTCCAACACCCATTGAATCAAACTTAACTCCTAATACAAAAACTCCATTCATGAGCATTTTAGAAAAATAAATAGGAAAAATTCTTAATAAACATGGGTTTGAGAATGAAATCACAAATTATGTTCCTAAAATTAATAATGAATATATCAATAATGAGATTATAAATCATATCTCTAAGATTGGCAATCCAAAACCATTGGAATTTATCAATCCAATATTCGACACAGGATAGTAAGCTGCATTATGTCTAGCTGAAGATGGTAAACTTAACGCTTGTTGGGAGGCAATCCAATATTTAGTTTTTTTTAGTTTAATTTATCTTTTTATTTGATTTTTTTTAGGATAATTTGAATAGGTTGGATGGAGAGCTTAAATTTTCAATGGCATGTGCTTAACCAAAAATATAGTCAGATGTATTCGTTCATGTTCTTTATTACATCCTTTATTTTTTCTTCTCTATTGAGGATAATGTCGATTAAGTTGGGGGGAGAAAAACTAAAAATTTTAAAATTTTAAGTCCTCAAAAAAGTTAGTATTTAGTATTTATACATCTGATTATGCTTAAGAATCGAATCAAACTAAGCATTTTTAAAAGAAAATTGATACAGAGATCAGAGAATCTATGAGATATTAAGGAATCAAGCATTAAGAAAATTCAATAAAGAATTAAGTCTGGAACATAAAAAGTTTTTTTTTTGAGCATTTCTTATTTTTTCTACTAGCATCAAAGAAAAGTCTGCTTTTTATAGGCTTGTGTAGGATAACAATATATTTCTTCATATATTTTTTTTTAATTTTAATAAAATAATTTTTAAGTACTTCTCACTGAGTAATCGGGCCTCTTTGTCTAAACAAGCATTGAATTTTGCATCAAAAGGTGGGAAGGACAAAGAAGTTCATTGTAAAGCTAGTCTTAACTCATAGCCTATTTGATTCAAGCTAGTAAGCGCAAGGGGTATTCTATACCTAGTGCCTTAAAGCCAACTAGTTTGGGAGTCATTGGCCCAAAACTCGCTACATGGATCAAATAGAAATCTTAAGGGATTAAAACACTCAATAGTGGTACAACGTTAAAAAAAATAAAAAAAATATTGATTTTCCATCGAGTAATCGGGTTTTGTTGCCTAAGTAAGTAATGATATTCACGTCAAAGAGTGGGTAATGTAAAAATAAAAATCAATAAATAAAGAACGGAAGTAGCAATATACTTGCCTATATGAAAGTTTAGATAAATCAAATATAAAGATGGGATAATTTAGAAAAAATTCAAAAAAAATTAATATTTTTTACTTAATTTTTTTATTGATAAGTATTAATATCCCAATGATATATCTCACTTAAGCTCTACTGAATATCAATAGCCATTTTAAAAATTGCTTAGGTAAAATTCAAAACTCTAAAGTTAAAAGGATTTAAAATTAAATTCTTTCTTTACTCGAAGATGAGCAAAGCTTAAGTTGCAGGAGGTGTGATAAGTACCATAAATTTATCAATAAAAATATTAATTTATCAATTAATTCATATTAATTTTTAAAAATTATTAATTAATTGATCCATATTTTTGAGAAATTCATATTTTATTAATTAAAAAATTAATTAAAAAAATAGTAAAATTAAAAAATTAAATTTTATTATCAATAGAAAGAGCTTATTTTTTTTATCATAATGAAATAAGTTTCACATAAAATGGAGCTAAAATGAAGAAGATATGAATTTCTAAAGAAATAAAATAAATAAAAATTAAATAAAAAAAAGATCAGTCGGCTCCGCAAGCCAAGCCAAGCCATCAAAGCCGACTTAGCCATAGAAGCTATCAGCAAGTCCATGATCCAAGCATGGACCACCAGCTCAGTAGAAATCGATGAATCATAGAGCGACATGTGGTGGACCTAGACCCATAAAGGGTCCACAGAAATTTATCATGGCTCATAGGGCAATCTAATCTTTTCACTCGATGATAGAAGCACTAATTGGCTATGATGTGCAGTGCAGCCAATCCACACAGTCCATGGAAACAGTAATTGCATGATCAGATGGCTGCGGTAGCTTGCGGTCAAGATCGAACGACTGTGGTTATTTTCGGATTTGATTCAGTTTCAAACTTCATGCAGATCACCATCGAATGGTAGCACTCGATCTAGGGGATGATCCGATGGTCCGAAATGCTCTCGATGGTGATCAAGACTCCCGACATGCGATCAACAATCAGATTTTCTCCATCAATGTGCGATCGAACAGCCAGAATTTAATCCTACCTAATCTGGGCTGATACACATCTGATTTTGATGATTTTTGGATCGTTGGATTTTTATCAATGGCCAAATTTTATCTAGAGCAATAGGATTTATTCAGAACCCCTTTTAATCTAATTTTTACTCAAATTTCTTCATATTTTGATGATCAAAGAGCTCCTTAGTCCCACATTGCCTAGAAGAAAACTCTTCAACCCTCCTAGCTCTATAAAAAGGACCCCAGCCTCTAGAAATCAACATCTTCGATCAAGGTGAAGCTTTGGTACAAGGGAAAGCCAGGATCTGGGTTAATGACTGCTTCGAGGCAACTGGTGCCTAGAGGAAATGCTGGGCTTCTACCCCATCTTTCCATCCATCTCGATCCAAGATCAAAGATCGAGCTATTTTATTTTATTTTATTTTCTTTTTAAATTTTACGTATTTAAATTTTAAAATTCTAATTAATACAAATTTTATTTTTTGCACTTTACTTTCTTGCTCTTTATTTTTATTGTAATTTAATTTGGCACTTTAATTATTGCTTTTTATTTTATTGCAAGTAGATGCTAAAATCTAACTAGTAGATCTTAGTACCAAGTTTAAATTTTTGCATCCTTTAATTTTCACTTTTCGACTTCACTTTTAATTTCAAAATCCTTTTTTTATCCTTTTAAAAAATTAAAGATTTTAAATCTCAAAATACTATCTTTTCTATGGATTCGACCCGACTCATTGCTATCTATGCATTTTTAATTTTTTTAAGAAGTTGGATTAAACTGATAAACATGGTGTTTTAATGACAACATCGCATTCCAATCACATATGCTTCGATAGTGGGGTCTATTATGTATGCAATGACATGTACGAGATCAGATGTGGCATACTCACTAGGAGTAGTGAGTAGATACCAGCCAGACCCTAAAATAAATTACTGAAAGATGGTTAAAATCATCCTTAAGTATGTAAGAAATACTAAAGACCAATGGTTGGTTTATGTTGAGTCAGATCTAAAGCTTGTGAGGTTTATAGACTCTAGCTTTCAATCTGATCATAATGATAGTAAAAGTATGTCGGAATATATCTTTACTCTAAATGATGGAGCCATTTACTGAAAAAGTTCCAAGCAGCATACAGTGGTTGACTCTATTTGTGAAGCAGAGTACATGGCAGCATCAGATATAGTAAAGAAAGCTGTATGGCTGAGGAAGTTCATCATCGAGCTCGGAGTAGCATTCTCCATTAATGGTCCAGTCCTGCTCTACTGTGATAGCACTGGTGCCATAGCTCAAGCAAAGAAATCGAAGACACACCAGCAAATAAAGCACATTTTGCGACACTTTCATTTGGTCTGTGAGATCGTGGTGACATCGACCTTTAGAAGATCGATGAAAAAGAGAACCTAGTTGACCCCTTTACTAAAGCCCTGGCAATCAAGGAGTTTGACAACTATATGTCAAAGATGGGTATTAGATATTGTGCCAAATGGCTTTAGGATAAGTGAAAGTTGTTGGAAATTGTGTTCCAAAGCCAATCATCAGCCTATTGATGGTTGTGATATTGTAATTGATTTATTAATTAATAAAAAATATTTTGGCATCTTCTTTTCATCATAAGTTTACATCTCTAGTGAACTCTATTATTATGATAAAGTCCTTAGGAATATTTAGTTTCGATAAAGAGAGAATTTATTGATTATTTCTTAAATTTGTTCATGACCAAATGATGGGCTGTTAATTAGGACGACAGCGTCTATCGAGCATAGGTCACTATATGCCATATAGGTTGATTGTGCTATTAACCAAGGTGTGTGGAGACACTGGTATGGCATACAGATGAGATATAAGGGTACATCATCAGTGAACGTGATCAACTCCAGAGCATTCTGCTTTCGAGAATGTCTTTGATGGAAAATAGGTATAAGTATCCCTTAGACCTAAGATCACCTCAGTGACTTGCAAGCAACTCACTGTGCTTTAGTACCGGACTAACTAAATTTTTAATTCAATAATGTAAGGCTTCTGGGCATAGTCAAGTACTTGCAAAGTCGGAGTGTGATCAAGATAGAATTGACCACTCCAAGAGTTGGAGAAGAATGTATCACTAAATTTTAATATAGCAAAATCTTGGTCAGGATGATCCATTAGATGAATTTGGTATTTTAAAATATAATGTGAACAACCCAATCAGAGTTGAGAGTTGAACTTTGATGTATCCTATGAGCATTACGATCAAGGTGATGAATTATATGGAAACTATATCCGCATGGGTTCTAAGGATGGTGTTCTACACCTTCGACCTATCCGACCGTCGGATATCATTGCTAGATGATCACTTTGATTGATATAAGAATTTATTTTTATGCTATTGATTTAGGTTCAAACCTATGAGGTCACTTACATTAGATCTTATGATCTAATCGGATGGTTGATCAATGATTAAGAATCGTTCTAGGGTTAAACAATCAATACGATTGGTGTTTAACCTAGTGCAAGTATTGTAGAAGGATCGATTAGCAATTGGATTGCTAATTAGCTTAATTTGATTAAGCCAACAAGCTGAGATTAGGTCTAATTAAATATGATTTAATTATATTTGGTTTGGGCTTGATTGGATCAAGTTCAATTGGTTTATTGGATAAGCCAAGTGCAAGGAAGAACTAGTCCTAGTCTAACTAGAACTCGGATTAACCCAATTTTTTAATTTGATTAAAAAATAAATTAGAATTAAATCTAATTTAATATAATTTAATAAAGTTTTTAAATGTGTTAGCACCTTATTTAATTAGATTGATTTAATTTTGATTTTATTTGGTTAAAAGAACTTGTTTGACCAAGTCAAAATGGGAGTCCTAGTGTGACTAGGACTCCCTATCTCCTTGCACCACCTTGGTCCCAACACCCTCCATACCTTTTTTAAGGTATTTTTCATGAAAAATCTCTTTCTTCCTGATTTCCACACCCTCTCTCTCCCTCCAAGTCATATTTGGAAGATAGGTGGAAGGCCAAGTTAAAGGAGGAATTGGTTTTGCTTAAGATTCTATGAGATAGAATCGTTGTTGACCAAAATATCCTTCCTTGAGTGTTGCCCCCTCTTTTAATTAATTCTTCTCTTATTCCATGAAATTAATCTTGTTTTTTGTGCGCCCTCCCTTGCTGGTCCATGCCAAAAATTATGGAGTAACTTTCCATGATTGGATATTCCTAATCTAGGAATTTGACCAAACTTGGACTCTTCTTTTTTCCTATTTATTGGATGAATTTTATTCTATTTTTTTTATGAAATACAAAGCTTTGATAGAGGTTTGGGGTGTACAAAAATTAGAGGAAGTGGGCCCTTAGGCGTGGGGGTTCCATAGGCACCAATCTAGGTGTCTAGGTGACCGAAAAGAGAAGAAGAAGAGGGTCTTCTTCTAGGACTCTTTTATTTTCAATCTCTCCTCCTTTCTTTTGAATTTTTTTGAGAGAGCCTCAGATCAGCAAACTCTCATTTTTCTTCTCATATTTTGGAGAGCCTAAATTTTGAAGAAGAAAGCATCGGATCGATCATCGAAGAAGGATCAGCACAGCACTAGCATGCTGTGCGGATTTTCTACATCAAACATTAGATCAGAGATCGTAGGCTCGTATGAATGATTCCTAGAGATCGGAGGTATGTGCTGCTTGTGACTTCATCCTCAAGCCCGGATCAGTAAGTTAGAATGTCTAAACATGCTCAGGTAATAGATCCAATTTATAAATTTCATACCTACATTTGATGTAGTGTAGATCTAAGTTAATTTGATCAACCTTTTTGTTTCTTATTTGATTTAAATTTTTAATTTAATATCATGTCTGAATCATGTAATAGATTGGAGATCTAGGTATTTACATGGTTATTTAAATAAATTTTATATTTATTTAAGTCTTCTGTTGTAAGATTTTGAAAAAATTTCAAGATCTACCTATGAAATCTTTGATCTAGTTCCTTCAAAAACAACATAGCAGACCCATTCACTAGAACTTTACCATAGTAGCAATTAGATCACCACCTTGATTATATGGGATTAAAATATAAGGATGATTGGCTTTAGTGCAAGTGGGAGATTGAAAGGAATATGCCCTCAAGCCAATCTAAATTTATATTTTGATGGGCTATTCTTTATCTTCCAAACACATGTAATGATATTTTCAAATAAATAAAGATATTTATTTTATCATATACTGCATCTTAATTATTTATTTAAGATTATGATAAATTCTATTGGTGTGAAATCTGGTTGATGCCGGATTAAGTTGGAGTTGAGGAAGAAGTGGTTGTCGTCGGTAACCTGTAAAATAAAGTTCCGCCCAGAGTCGATGGAGGTGGCTCCAGTAGGATCCTTCGATGATCAAGTCAGCTCTTCTGATCAATAGAAATGGAGTGCTCAGAAAAGAATTCAGTAGAGTTTTGGAAATGAGAAGAGAGCTTAGAAAAAATATATCTGAAGGATCCCTTTTATAAACAGAGCTCGAAGCAGACTGATATCGAAAATCATAACTGTCCGATAGCTGGCTGCTCGGAGCCACATGGGATTTGTTACGGAGAGGGGCGCCATCTGTAGTAGACTAATAGTGACAGTCGTAGTCGTCCGATAGTGGACCACTTGGGGCTACATGAAATTTATTATGGAGAGAGGTGTCATCCATTCATTGAGACTTAATAGTCGAAGTTCAGAGGAAGCAGGCATTGGTTGGTGAAGAGCTTTGATATATGTCAATTTCAGAAGAGTTCGGACTCCTCAAGGGAACATGGCTAGAGGGGATCATCCTGAAAGAATACTACTTAAAATTTGATAGTAATCCACTGGAGGAATCTGGATGGAGTTCAACTGATGGAGAAATCCAGAAGAAGTTTGGCTCTTAGAGGAATCTGACTGAAGGTAAAGTCTGGAAGGAGTTCGGTTGCTAGAGGAATCCGACTGAAGGTGAAGTTTGAAAGAAGTTCAGCTCTTGAAGGAATCCAATTGAAGATGAAATTCAGAAGGAGTTCGGCTCCTGAAGGAATCCAACTGAAGGTGAAGTTCAGAAGGAGTTTGGCTACTAGAGGAATTTAACTGAAGGAGAAGTCTAGAAGGAGTTTGACTGTTGGAGGAATCTGATTGAAGGAGAAATCTAGGAGTTTGGCTCTTAGAGGAATCTGATTGAAGGTGAAGTCTTGAAAGAGTTTGGTTGCTGGAGGAATTTAACTGAAGGAGAAGTCTGGAAGGAGTTCGACTGCTGGAGAATTTTTGGTTGGAGCTCTTTTATGATTATCAATTACATTAGGCTAAGTATCAGACTAGACTTCGATGGAAGTGGGGTTTATCCCCAATAATAGTTCCTCCACTCTCGAGTTCGAAATTCAAAGGAAGGGAGTATAAAAAGGATGACTACCGAAGTTATTTTTTGGGCTCCACACCCATTGAGGTTGAAGCTCGGGGGAGATCTTATCTTTAGTTGAAGTTGAAGCTCGAAAGAGATCTTGTCTCTCATGGAGGTTGAGAGAGATCTTATCTTCTTTTGAAGTTCAAGCTCGGGAGAGATCTTATCTCTAGCCGAGGTTGTAGGAGATCTTATCTCCTATTGAGGTTCAAGGAGATTCTATATTCCATTGAAATTGAAGCTCAGGAGAGATCTTATCTCCAGTCGAGGTTATAGGAGATCTTTTTCCTTGATGAGGTTAAAGCTCGGGGAGATCTTATCTCTAGTCGAGGTTGAAGGAGATCCTATCTTCTGTTAAAGTTGAAGCTCGGGGGAGATCTTATCTCCAGCCGAGGTTGAAACTTGTAGAACATCTTATCTCCAGTCGAGATTGAAGAAGATCCTATCTTCTATTGAAGTTGAAGCTCGAGGAAAATCTTATCTCTAGTCGAGGTTCTAGGAGATCTTATCTCTTGTTGAGGTTGAAGTTGAAGCTTGGAAGAGATCTTATCTCCAGTCAAGGTTGTAGGAGATCTTATCTCCTATTGAGGTTGAAGTTCGGGGAGATCTTATCTCCAGTCGAGGTTGTAGGAGATCTTATCTTATGTTGAGGTTGAAGTTGAAGCTTAGGAAGATCTTATCTCCAGTCGAGGTTGTAGGAGATCTTATCTTCTGTCTGAGGTTTATCTTCTGTTGAGGTTGAAGGAGATTCTATCTTCTATTGAAGCTCGGGGGAGAACTTATCTCCAGCCGAGGTTGTAGGAGATCTTATCTCTTATTGAAGTTGAAGCTTGGGGGAGATCTTATCTTCCAGTCGAGGTTATAGGAGATCTTATCTCCTATTGAGATTGAAGCTTGGGGGAGATCTTATCTCTAGTTGAGGTTGTAGGAGATCTTATCCCCTATTGAGGTTGAAGGAGATTCTATCTTCTGTTGAAGCTTGGGAGAGATCTTATCTCCACCCGAGATTGTAGGAGATCTTATCTCCTACTGAAGTTGAAGCTCCGAGGAGATCTTATCTCCAGCCAAGGTTGTAGATTATATTTTCTATTAAAGTTGAAGCTCGGAAGAGATCTTATCTTCAGCCGAGGTTGTAAGAGATCCTATCACCTATTGAAGTGTTGGGGTCATTGGTACGGCCTCTCCCTCCATCTTGTCTTATATCGATGAGGTCTTCGACTTGCTTATGTTAGGATGAGGTTCTCCTCCTATTCCTAACATGGCCACTTTTGATTACTTCTTTCCTATTGTCACATAATTTTTGCACTAAGAAACAATAATGTTAAGATGGAGGAGTTTTATTGATGGAAAATTACTGGTAGTATATTCTCAGATTTTCTGAATTTTAAGGTCGTGGAAGTATTGTTCCTCTGAGCTCCTTCAAATGATAAGTTTTGGACTGGACGACCTCCTCTATTTCAGATGGGCCTTCCCAATTTGGGACAAGCCTCCCCTAGCTTCGAGGCTGAGAGATGGTGGCTCGTTGAAGCACTAAGTCCCCTAAAGATAGTATTGATGATGCCAAGAGGCGGCTGATTTCTTTGTTGTTCCTCCCTCCTTGCTGGTTATAGCTACGACTGTGCTCTCGGTCAATCTTCTCTTGCTTTAGGTCGACATCTATGGAGCATTAAGGGGGGCATAGTTATGAAACCTTCTGAGGGGAAAACTTCATCATGCCCTTTTGTTGGGGCTTCTTTGATGATGAGCTCGAGGAGAAGTTCGGGCTTGCTTGCATTCGGGGGGAGTCCATGAGCGTAGCCCAACTTCATTCGACCCTCCATCAGCTACAGGTTTATTAGACTCACACATCCACCGCTCTCTTGTGGCTTCCTCATCCTTCAACTTGAAGGCTTCTTCTGCTCGGGCATATCCTTCAGCCCGAGCTAGCAACTCGGCAAAATCCCTGGGGTACTTCTTCTCCAGGGAGAATAGTAAATCATTCTTTTGAAGGCCGCTCTTGAGCATGGCCATTGCAATAAAGTGATCCAAGTTTCAGACCTCCAATGTAGCTGCATTAAATCAAGTGACATAAGTTCGGATAGATTTCTCCTCCTTTTGTTTGATATTCATCAAAAAATTCGAACCTCGATGGGGATGTCGACTGCTAACGAAGTGAGCCACAAACTGATGGCTCATCTGATCAAAGAAGAAGATCATACTTGACTTCAATGTCGAGTACCAGTTTCTTACTGCTCCCTTTAAGATAGATAAGAAAGCTTGGCATAAGATGGCATCTGGTGCACCTTGGAGCAGCTTCATGATCCAAAAGATCTCCAGGTGATCGATCGGATTAGAGGTTCCATTGTAGCTTTCAAATTGAAGAAGCTTGAAGATCGATGGAATGGGCTCTTGCATAATTCGGAGAGAGAAAAGGGGATTGGTGAGGATGTCGTTGATAAGGACGTGATGTTGTCATTAAGACACCATGTTTATCAGTTTAATCCAACTTCTTAAAATAATTAAAAATGCATAGATAGCAGTGAATCGAATCGAATCCACAGGAAAGGTAGTATTTTTAGATTTGAAATCTTTAATTTTCTTAAAAAAAAAGAAAAAGATTTAAAAATAGAATTTGAAGTCAAAAATTAAAAATTAAAATTATGAAGTGGAAATTAAATTATGCAAAAAAGTAAATTTGGTACTAAGATCTACTAATTAAATCTTAGCATCTACTTGCAGTAAAATAAAGAAAAGTAATTAAAGTGTAGAAATTAAATTGCAATAAAAATAAAAAGCTGAAATTCAAGTGTAAAAAATAAAATTTGCGTTAATTAAAAATTTAGAATTTAAATACATGAAATTTAAAATAAAATAAAATAAAATAAAATAGCCTAATCTCTAATCTTGGATTGGCATTGGTGGAAAGATGGTGTAGAAGCTCAGCTTTTTCTCTCGACACCAATTGCCTCGAAGCAGCCATTAACCCAGAGCCTGGCTTCACCTTGATCGAAGATGTCAATTTCTAAAGACCTAAAGTCCTTTTTATAGAGCTAGGAGGGCTGGAGTGTTTTCTTCTAGGCAATGTGGGACTAAGGAGCTCTTTGATCGTCAAAATATGAAGAAATTCGAGTGAAAATTGGATTATTGATCGTCAAAATATGAAGAAATTTGAGTGAAAATTGGATTAAAAGGAGTTTTGGATGAATTTTGGTGGTTCTTGGTGAAATCTGGCCATTCAATAGGAATCCAATGATCCAAAAATCATCAAAATTGGATGTGTATCAGCCCAGATCAAGTCGGATTAAATTCTAGCCGTTGATCGCATGTTGATGGAGAAAATGTAACCGCTGATCACACGTTTGGAGTCTTGATCACTGTTAGAAGCTTTCTCCATCGTCGGATAATCCCCTGGATCATGCGCTATAGTTGGATGGCGATCTGCGTGAAGCCTAAAGTTGAAAAATTCTTCCATCGTTCGATCTTGATCGTAAGCTACCAGAGCCATCCGATCGTGCCTTTACTATTCCCATGGACCACGTGGACCGAGCATTCCAAAGATTGAAATCAATCAGCGCTCTTGTTGTCGAGTGAAAAGATCAAAATATCCTGTGAGCCACGATAGATTTTTTGTGAACCCTTTAAGGATCTGGTCCACCACATGTCGCTCCATGATTCGCTGAGCTGGAGGTCCATGCCTGGATCATGGACCGACTGACGGCTTCCATGACTAAGTCGGCTTGGCTCGATTGGCTTGGTGTGCTAGCTTGTTGGCTTGGCTCGGCACGTTTGGAGCATTGGCTTCGTCAGCTTGGTGGCTTGGCTTGCAGAGCCGGCTGAGCCATTTTCCTTTTTTTATTTAATTTTTTTTATCTTTAGAAATTCATATCTTCTTTGTTTTAGCTTTGTTTTACTTCAAATTTATTTTGCTATGATCAAAAAAATGATCTCTTTCTACTAATTATAAAATTTTATTTTTTTATTTTTATTATTTTTTAATTAATAAAAATATGAATTTTTCAAAAATATATATAAATTGATCATTAATTTTTAAAAACTAATATAAATTAATTGATAAATTAATACTTTTATTGGTGAATTTATGGTACTTATCACACCCTCCAACTTAAGCTTTGCTCATCCTTGAGTAAAGAAAGAATTTAGTTTTAAATTTTTTTTAACTTTAGAGTTTCAAATTTTATCTAAGTAGTTTTCAAAATGGTCATTGATATTCAGTAGAGCTTAAGTGAGACACATCATTATGGTATTAATACTTATCAATAGAAAAATTAAGTAAAGAATATTAAATTTTTTTAAACTTTTTCTAAACTATCCCACCTTTATCTTTGATTTGTCTAAATTTTCATATAGATAAGTGTATTGCTACTTCCGCCCTTCATTTATTGATTTTTATTTTCATATTGCCCAATTTTTGACATGAATATCATTACTTACTTAGGCAGCGGGACCCGATTACACGATGGAAAATCAATTTTTTTTTATTTATTTATTTTTTTAATATTATACCACTATGGAGTGTCTTAACTTCTTAAGCTTTTTATTTGATCCATGTAGCGAGTCTTGGGCTAATGACTCCCAAACTAGTTGGCTTTAGGGCACTAGGTATAGAATACCCCTCGGGCTTACTAGCTCAAATCAAATAGACTACGAGTTAAGACTAGCTTTACAATCAGCTTCTTTGTCCTTCCCATCTTTTGATGCGGAACTTAATGCTTGCTCAAGCAAAGAGGCCTAGTTACTCAATGAGAAGTACTTGAAAATTATTTTATTAAAAAAATTTTTATAAAAAAAAATGTATAGTTATCCTACATAAGTCCATAAAATGTAGACTTTTCTTTGATGTGAGTAAAAAAAATTAGAAATGCTCAAGAAAAATTTTTTTATGTTCTAGACATAATTCTTTATTGAATTTTCATAATACTTAATTTTTCAATATCTCATTGATTCTCTGATCTGTGTATCAATTTTTTTTAAAAAATGCTTAGTTTGATTTGATTCTTAAGCATAATTAGGTGTCTAAATACTAAATATTAACTTTTTCAAGGACTTAAAGTTTTTAAAATTTTTATTTTTCTTCCCCCCAACTTAATCGACACTGTTCTCAATGGAGAAGAGAAAATAAAGGATGTAATAAAGAACATGAAAGGATACACTTGACTATACATTTGGTTCAGCACATGCCTTTGAAAATTTGGGCTTTTCCTCCAACTTATTCAAATTATCCTAAAAAAAAAATCAACTAAAAAGATAAATTAAACTAAAGAAAACTAAATATTGGGTTGCCTTCCAACAAGCGCTAAGTTTTTCGTCTTCAGCCACACACAATGCAGCTTACTATCCGATGTCAAATACTGGATTGACAAATTCCAATGATTTTGGATTGCCAATCTCAGAAAGTTAATTTATAATCCCATTATTGATATAATCATTATTAATTTTAGGGAGATAATTTATGATCCCATTCTTAGACCAATGTTTATTAAGAATTTCTCTTATTTATTCTTCTAAAATGCTCATGAATGGAGTTTTTGTATTAGGAGTTAAGTCTGATTCAATGGGTGCTGGAAGGGTGACTAAAGGTAGTTTTAATTCTGAAGATAAATTAATGTGATCTTGCTTAAACAACTCCATTAACACTTCATTACATGCCTCTTGATTTTTGTAAAAAGAACCGGCTTCTAGAGTTGAAGGGATTAGGACATCAGGTTTATAAGTCTTGAGTAAATCATCTATTCCTTTTTTCCCTATGTCTATCTTATTTAAACTAAAACCAGCATCAGTACTAGTTTTTGCCTTGGGTTTCTCTATGTGGTTAGTCTCAGTACTAATCTGTTTCTCTAAATTTTTATTTTGGCTAGCATCAATACTAGTCTTTTTCACCTAGCCTTGGTATGGGTCCATAAGAATCCTATAGCTTTTAAGTTCAGAAATTACTTTGGTATTCTCAAATTGAGGATTCTTAAGTGAGACATTAAATTGATAACTTGGTCCAGATGGTTGGTGGACATTAGGTGGATTGTTTAAAATTGGTAGGTTTGATAATTAACCTAGTTCTCTCCTCATGTTAGATTCAGCTAGTTGTCCAATTTGAGCTTCTAGCCTGACGATAGATTGCTGTTGAGTCAGAATCAATTGTTGAAGTTGGTTAAATCTATCATCAACTAGATTGATCTATTGAGGAGGTGGATATGAGGGCTGATTATGATGTGGTGGCTGGAAAGGCTTACTAGGCTGACCTCTGTTATAAGCATAGTTCTGGTATTGAGGTCTATTTTGATAATTTTGCACTGATGGAGTTTGGATCTGAGCCTAAGTCTATTATGATTTTCAAGAAAAATTAGGATGGTTTCTCCAGCTAGAGTTATATGAATTTAAAAATGGATCATTAACTAGCTTGGAGTAGCCTTTAGTAGCTTGAACTTGTTCTTGGATAAAAGGTGAAAATTGTGCAGCCATAGGACATTCACTTACATGATGGGTTGGGCTAGCATAGATTGAATAAATCTCCTGATAATTAGAAGATGATATGAATTATGCAGGAGTTTGTTGACCTAGAATTAGGACTTGATCTAATTTCTGAGCAAGAAAGTCCACTTTATTTATAAAATTTGAATCAGTCTTAAGACTAGATTCTAGATGTTTAAATTTATGGATCCCTACCCAGGTTTGGTAGAAAGATAACGAAGCATGGTTAATTGAGTTTTTACTTAGGATTTCAAATAAGGTATAGGGTTCGTCCTCACTCTTGTTCATGAATGCACCTCCACAGGATGCATCTACCATTTATCTATATTGGTCTCCTAAACTCTCATAGAAAGCTTGAACTATTTGCCACTTAGATAGACCATGGGGTGGGCATTTTCTAAGAAGTTTCTTAAGTCTCTCCCATGACTCATGAATCTGTTCCCCTGAAAGCTAAGCAAATCCAGTGATAGCTCGCCTCATAGTATTGGTTCGGCCTATCGGATAAATTTTTTTAAGAAATTCACTTTGCAAGTCAGCCCAAGTTTTAATTGATCTTCCTATTGTGCCAAGCCAGTACTTGGCTTTGTCTTTTAATGATAAGAAAAATAAAATTAGTTTGAGGGCATTATTAGTGAAATTTTGAATTCTCACCGTAGAGTAGATTTTTAAGAATTCATCCAGATGTTTATAAGGATCTTCATTGGTGTTCCCATAGAAAGATGGAAGCATCTAGATTATAGTCGGCTTAATCTCATAGTGGGTAGCAAGAATTTTAGGTAATTGGATACATGTCGATGGATTATAGGTGGAAGGAATAAAGTATTCCTTCATCTACTTTGGTGGTTCTCTAAAATTTTTAGCCATTTGGTTATCGGATTTAATACAATTCAGCATTTTAATTTTATGGTTGGGTTCAACTAGATCAGATAAAGCAATTTTCTACTGTGCATTCACTAGTGCAACCCTAACATATGGTTCAAAATTTTTTTTGGAATATTTTTTATATTTTTTTATTATATTAGAAATTATTTTTTTAAATTATTTTATTTATTAATTTTAATTTAATTTAATTTAATTATCATTTTTAATATTTTTTAGTTAGTTTAATTTAATTTTTATTTTATTTTATTTTACTTTATTTTTAGAGGAGAAAGGAGAAGAAAGAAAGAAAAGTTCTAGAGGTCTTAAGGAGTCCTAGAACTAAGAAGAGAGAGAAGAATTAGGTTTAATTAGGTTTGATGTTGGTTGGCAATTAAGTTGATCAATCAATCCTGACATAGTTATCCTAAATTTAGATAGCTCCTAACTGCCAAGATCATTTTCAAGCCCTCCAAGTGTAAGATCAGCCAATCAACTAACTAGGTAAGTGTAAGGTCGGTGGGAGTCTCCTCATTGCTTGCCTTAGACATCAATTGTGCTTAACCAGGTAAGCGAATGGAATCAATTAGAAATCACCTTCCTTCGAGCTCAGTCATCCCTGAACTACTTTTCTAGACACCAGTCAAATTGACTAACACTAATCTGGTTCAACTCTTAGGGTTCCTTATTCTATTGAGCTTGAGTTCCTAGGGTTGATGTCTAATTGATTTTAAAATTAAAGGCTTAAGTCAATATAGGATGCTGGTTGGTTGTTTGTGGGCCAAGGAAGGGTGATCAAATTCCCACCTTATCTTGTTTAATTAGGTGTCGCCCTTAATTTGATTTAATATGATATGTAAAAAAAAATTTCAATCAAAGGGTTCTATGCAATTTAAACTAGATTTATGCAACTAATTAAATTCTGAAAGGCTTACCTTGACTTCAGCAATCACTAGAATAAAACTAATATGATGCATGCTCTAAAGAGTTAGGGTTTCTAATCTTATCATGAGACTTTTAATTAAATTTAAATAAATATTTTTTAAATTAATTTAAAAATAAAATAAATAAATAAATAAATAAAAAGAAAAGAGGACTAGAGTAAGGATTGATCTCACCAAGATTAGATGCTTTCTTCACTTTTCCTTTTTTTTCTTTTCCCTTTTTTTCCTATAAAATAAATAAATAAAAAGTTAGTAAGCAATTTTTTAAAAAAATATTTATAATTAATTTACAAAAAAAATTAAAGAAATCAAAGAAAAAATAGCATCTATTTCTTCTCCGACAACGGCATCAAAAACTTGATAAGGATGTGATGTTGCCATTAAGACACCATATTTATCAGTTTAATCTAACTTTTTAAAATAATTAAAAATGCATAGATAGCAATGAGTCGGATCGAATCGATAAAGAAGGTACTATTTTTAGATTTGAAATCTTTAATTTTCTTAAAAAAAAGAAAAGAATTTAAAAATAAAATTTGAAGTCAGAAATTAAAAATTAAAATTATGAAGTAAAAATTAAATTATGTAGAAAAATAAATTTGGTACTAAGATCTACTAATTAGATCTTTGTATCTACTTACAGTAAAATAAAGAATAATAATTAAAGTATAGAAATTAAATTATAATAAAAATAAAAAGCTGAAATCAAAGTGTAAAAAATAAAATTTACATTAACTAAAATTTTAGAATTTAAATATATAAAATTTTAAAAATAAAATAAAATAAAATAAAATAGCATGATCTCTAATCTTGGATCGATATTGGTGGAAAGATGGTGTAGAAGCCCAGCTTTTTTTCTTGGCACCAATTGCCTCGAAGTAGCCATTATCCTAAAGCTTGGCTTCACCCTGTACTAAAGCTTCACCTTGATTGAAGATGTTGATTTCTAGAGGCTTGGAGTCCTTTTTATAAAGCTAAGAGGAATGGAGAGTTTTCTTCTAGGCAATGTGGGACTAAGGAGCTCTTTGATTGTCAAAATATGAAGAAATTTGAGTGAAAATTGGATTAAAAAGAGTCCTGGATGAATTCTGATAGTTTTGGTGAAATTTGGCCATTCAATAGAAATCCAATGGTCCAAAAATCATCAAAATTAGATGTGTATCAGTCTAGATCAAGTTGGATTAAATTCTAGCCATTGATCGCACATTGATGGAGAAAATCTAGCCGCTGATCACATGTTTGGAGTCCTGATTACTATCAGGAGCTTTCTCCACCATTGGATCATCTCCTAGATCATGCGCTGTCATTGGATGGTGATCTGCATGAAGCCTAAAGCTAAAAAATTCCTCCACCATTCGATCTTGATCGTAAGCTACCAGAGCCATCCGATCGCACCTTTACAGTTCCCATGGACTGCATGGACCATGCATTCCAAAGACCGCAACTAATTAGCGCTCTTCTTGCCAAGTGAAAATACCAAAACATCCTGTGAGCCATGTTAGATTTTCTATGAACCCTTTAAGGGTCTAGGTCCACCATGTGTCGCTCCATGATTCACTGAGCTGGAGGTCCATGCCTAGATTGTGGACTGGCTGACGACTTTCGCAATTGAGTTAACTTGGCTCGGCTGGCTTGGTGCACTAGCTTATCAGCTTGGCTCGGCATATTTGGATGCACCGACTTCGTCAGCTTGGCTTGCCGAGGCGGCTGAGCCATTTTTTTTTATTTAATTTTTTTTATCTTTTGAAATTCATATCTTTTCTGTTTTAGCTCCGTTTTGCTTCAAACTTATTTTGTTATGATCAAAAAAATAATTTCTTTCCATTAATTATAAAATTTTATTTTTTATTTTTTATTATTTTTTAATTAATTTTTTAGTTAATAAAAATATGAATTTCTTAAAAATATATATAAATTGATCATTAGTTCTTAAAAATTAATATAAATTAATTGATAAATTAATATTTTTATTGATGAATTTATGGTACTTATCAGTCATCATGGTGAGCCGAGGCGACGTGAAGAAGTTTCTCAATCCGTCGATCTATCTTTTATAGTTTTTGATCGAGGACATCATCTCGATCGTAGATCTTGAAAGGCTTTCGACTGTAGATGGAAAAGATCTCTTTCGAAGAAGAATCACGATCTGAACAAAGATCCTCTACTATCTATTTTTCCTTTCTAGGGGCGATGGATATGCTAGCCCAAATGCTCCTTCTTGGGATTGATTTCTGACATCCCAATGGTGGATTTTTTGATGGAATCACCATTGGGGGCTACCGCATGGCCTACACTATTTTTGTGAGGCCCTAAACCCACTGCATCAGCAGGTTAAATTGCTCCAAATCTACCATGGTCGTCGATGAAAGAGAAGGTTGAAGCACCAATGATGGAGAGCAGATGGATCTGACTCAAATCTGATGTCAGAGGTGATAGATCTTCGGATAGTCACCTTCTTTGGAGGCATTTCTTGGGATTGAGGGAGAGGATGGAGATGAACCTTGAAGAAGAAGATCCACAGGGTCGACTGAGCAATCCTTTAAGAATAAGGATATCTCAGGAACAAAGGGCCCTTCCTCTAACGCTAATCCTGTTGGTGCAAAATCTGATTGACGTTGGATCAAGCTAGAGTTGAGAAAGAAGAGGTCGCTGTTGGTCACTTGCAAAATAAAGTCCTACTCGGAGTTGGTGGTGGTGGCTCCGGTAGGACCCTCCAATGATCAAATCAGCTCTTCTGGCCAACAAGAATGCAGTGCTCTTGAAAGAATTCAGCAGAGTTTTGGAAAGAAGAATAGAGCTTAGAGAAAATATATCTAGAGGGTCCCTTTTATAGATGGAGCTTGGAGCAGCCTGATAGCGATAGTCGTAGCCGTCTGGTAGTTGGCTACTTGGGGCCACATGGGGTTTATTATGGAGAGGGGCAATGCCTATAGTAGACTGATAGTGACAACCATAGCCATCCGGTAGCAGGCTGCTCGGGGCCGCGTGAATTTATTATAGAGAGAGGTGTTGCCAGTTCGTTGAGATTTAATAGTCAGATTTTGGAGAAAGCAGGCATTGGTTGGTGAAGAGCTTTGACACATGTCAATTCCAGAGAAGTTTGAACTTCTAAAGAAAATACGGTTAGAGAAGATCATTCAGAAGGAATACTACTTGAAATATGAAAGTAATCTGCTAGAGGAATCCGGATCGAGTTTGACTGATGGAGAAGTCCAGAAGAAGTTCGGCTCCTGGAGGATTCCAACTGAAGGTGAAGTCTGAAAGGAGTTTGGCTCCTAAAGGAATCCGACTGAAGGTGAAGTGCAGAAGGAGTTTGGCTATTGGAGGAATTTAACTGAAGGAGAAGTTCAGAAAAAGTTCGACTGTTGGAGAATTTTTGATCGAAGCTCTTCTATGATTATCAGTTACATTAATCTAAGCATCAGACTGGACTTCGACGGGAGCAGAATTTATCCCCAATAAATCACATAAATTAGGACTATGGTTTTAGGATTATGATGAGATCATATCTATGAGATCTAAAACCTCAAAACCCTAATTTAAAATATTCCTAGTCAATGGTATATTGAGATGGGGATAAATATTTTCGAAAGGACTGGCACATCCTACGTATGCTTGATGAAAGAGTGATTGATCTTACTATCACCTGTGTATGACACTAATACAAGATTATGCGTACTCATTAGAGAATGAGTTTATTGAATTGATCCAACTCGAGAACATGTAATGGAGTCTTATCTACATGTCAACATATGGTTCTCATAGTGGGAGTTATGCATGTAATTCTTTGACCTAAGACTACTATAGAACCTTACATGTATGAATTCATATTTTGGTTCATACTTATTCATGACTTAGTTATGTACGGGATGTTCTGGATATGGTGGATTATATATGAAGGTTGTGAGTAGGTCAACATGGAATCGATCACTCCTGATAAGAGAAGATCGCATCCTACATGGTTCAATTAAATGATGATTCAGAAAGTCATTGATCAAAGCATGATGAAAATTAAAAATGATTTCAAATATTTTATTAATCAAATCATCATCATAAGATTGAGAGAAATATGAATATGATATTGGGTTTGACATATTTTCATACCCAGAGTCATATTCGGGATGCAGGATGATCGAAGAATCTTATTGCATGGTAACATTCCACTGAAGGATATTTTGGTATTTTTATTAAAATTTCATATCTTCCAGGTAGACATGACATGTTGCTAGACTTCAATCTTATCTTATAGGCTCGATCAAATTAAAGAGATTAATTTGATCGTTAATTAAAAAGTGTTCTAATTGGTCAAATCGGGTTAGCTAATTTTGACCTAAATCGATTTGGTTGAGTTATAATTAGATTAGGTCAAATCACATCTGGACCCACTACTAACTAGATGTGGAATCCAATGGGTCACACATAAAGAGAATTGATCAAGGGTCTAATTGAATTAGATCATGTTTGCAAGATGAACATGCTAGCACATGATGCAAACCCTAGCACAAAGATTCGAATTAGGTTCCAATTTTGGCTAATTAGATCTAATCTTGGCCAAATTTGATTTGGTCCTTAATTGGGTTAACCCTTGGCTTGTTGACCTAGGTTTGGGCCTCACATACCAGAATCTGACACCCCAAAGTGTCTCTCTCATGCGTGGGGAGGTGTTTTATGCACCATGGACTCTTGGCACATTATTTTGGTTACCGCCCCATCTTTGTTGTCTTATCCATTTTTATTTTATGTAACCTATGTTACATAGTCTCAGATCTGAAAGAAGGCACCTAAGAGTCCTTCTGTAGATTAAACACATTGGTGTTTAAAAGGAATTTAAATGGACCAAGACTCCTAGCCGTTCCCCCTTATCTTGGCGTCTCTTGGACCAAGTCCAAGTTGATAAGGCATTGACTTTTCTTCCACGCTCCATCTAAAATTGGTGCATTAGATGAGAGCCATTGGACGACATTCTTATATGATCAAAACTCTTTATTGGTGGCACCAAAGAGAAAGAAAAACTATGTAACATTTGTGAAATCACGAAGAATTATTTTTCGAAGAGTCCTTCTGCTTGAAGTGACTCTTGAAACTAATTCTCATGCTTCCACATGGTGTATTTTTCTGGTTGGGTGTGAGAAGATTGGATGGGCATGAGATATGCCCAGGAAAAGGGTGTGAGAAATTATGGAAGCACCCCTACATACATTATAAATTAGGGTGCGCACTGAGAGTCCAAGGGATCAGAAATTCCTCCCTTCTTTCTTATAATTGGTTCTCTTGTTTAATTTTCTTTATTCCTTTTCTCTTGTCCAGACAAGGTCCTAATTTAAGGATAAGAAGTCTTTCAATAAGATAAAGAGATTAGAAATAAAAATTAAGGAGACAAGAAATAAGAAAGAAAGGCAAGGAAAGGCTAAGAGGATAACGTTAAAGGCTAAGGAAGGTTATGCCCAAATAACTAAAGTTCTTCTTATAAAAATTTTAATTAAAATAATCAAAGGTGCTGGTGTCTTGATTAAGTCTCCATGTGGATCAATGTTGGAGGGTGAACATGTGGGCACCTAGTGGAACCCCTAACGGACTGTTGCCGATGATCAGAGTCAAATTAAGGTTTTACGATCAAAGGTATGTTCCAATACCCTCTTATATGTCATAAATGCATATTATATGATTTAAATTCTAAGGTGGTTCTAGGGTTTGGTTTTGGTTTTATGATTTCATAATTTTGATTTGAAATCCATGCTTCCACTCTCCACACCAAACACAACTATGGTATCAGAGCAAGCCTTATCAGACTAAATCATATGTTATAATGTTTATGATTTAATGGAAAAATTATCAATATGATATGATCATATTTAAAATTTTAGCTTGTTTTTAATGTGATGTGATCATGTTTAATTATTCATAATTAGATTATAATGTATATCATTCTGCATGGTTGCCCTAGCATAGTGACAAATGTTCACTATGTGATGATGGTTGTCCTAGAGTGATGATACATGATAATATGATTGATATGTTTAATTCATGTATGTTATATTAATTAGAATGTGCATAGAGACTAAATAAAGCCCTCTGTAAAATTATGTTAAGTTGTAGTGCAATCAACTGATAGCAGAACCAATTTGGACGTAAAATTGATTAATTGATGTCTAGAAATATGGTTCATGATTGGTAAAGAGAACATAGATTTTAATTGATTCCATTCTCTGACCTGGCCAATTCATTGGTGTCTAAGAAAAGCAATGGAGGAACCCCCATCCTCTCTTCCACTTACCTAGCCGATTCGATTGATTTAATTCTAAATTGGGTGCTTTAGCATTGCTGTTGAAATTTGGATCCGATACACAATCGAACTGACTCAAATACGCTGTCGAGCAGGCTCAAGGTGAGATCGAGCCAGCTCAGGGCAGATTCGAGCCAGCTCTCTCAAGTGGATAGAAAATGGTGCTCGGGCCAGACACTATCGAGCCGGCTCGACTGTGGACCAAGCTAGCTAGATGGATAGATTCTTTTGATTCACTACATTAAAGGCCTTCCTTCATGCTAGTTCATTATTATGTCATAAACCATATTGGGTTTGTTGTGTAACCACAAGACCTATTATAAGGACTGATGTAATATTAATCTGGTGCATTGACATGCTTATAGCATATTGGGTATAATTGTTTTGTTGTGCAACCATAAGAGCTATTAGATTCTATTATGACTGTATAGAAATAAAGGGTCCTACTTAACTAAAATATTATAGTTTGTTATGCTATCATAAGGCTATTAATATTTTAGAGGCCAAGGTTATATTGAGAATTACATGAGATGCAATTGAAAAGAGTTTTCTACCTTTGAACTTATAAAAGATTTATTGTGCAACCACAAGATTTTTTATTAGGAATTAGGATCTCAATCCCACTAAGAAAATCAATTAGGATTTCTCGATTATCATAGTAGAGGGTTATGATATTCGATAAAATAGTGGAAGACATAATTAAATTAAAGACCTAATTTAATTGTGTATGTCATCATGAGTTATTTGCTTATATAATGTTCCTTAGATTTAAATGGCTTCTTCACTTTCACTACGTTCAATTTTGGATTCAAATAAACTGATCGATCCCAATTATGTAGATTGGTTGAGAAATTTTAAAATAGTACTCAATCTATAGAATCTGTCCTAAATCCTCAAATCCCCTGATCTTAAGAAATTAGGGGAAGATGCCACAAATGAAGAAAAAGCCACTTATAAGAAGTGGTAAAATGATTCATTAACTATCAAATGCATCATACTGGCCTCTATGAATAATGAGTTACAGACGCAGCATGATGGCATGGATATTCAGATCATATCGATCAATTTAAAAGAGCTTTATGGAAAGCAGAGTAGGACTGCTAGATATGAGATATCTAAGTAGTTATTCTATGCAAGGATGATAGAAGGATCATTCATAAGGATGACAGAAGGATCATCCATACAAAACCATGTTCTGATGGTAATTGACATAATCACTCGATTAAGTCAATTAGGTTTTGTTATGGATGGGGAGTTGAGTTAGGATCTAATCCTGCAATCACTCTTAGAATCATTTTCTCAGTTTGTTGTGAACTATCACATGAACAAACTAAATACTATCCTGTCAGAGCTATTAAATATGTTAAAAGTAGCAGAGAACCATATCAAAATGTATAAGGCTTTTCTTCTTCTTATAGATAGGATCTCCAAGAAGAAGGCAGGTAAAAAGGATTCAAAGAGGAGGCTGAATCCTAAAAGTGGCATAAATAAGAGGAAGAAGGAGAACAGAGCCTCCAAATAAATGACCTGATGTCACTACGGCAAAGTTGGTCATTAAAAGAGAGAATATAAATAATACTTTACTTTGGTATTGTCAACTTGGTCATATTAGTGAGACCAGGATTAACAAGCAATACAAAGAAAAGTTCTTTGATCCTTATGATTATGAATCTTTAGGAACTTGTGAATCATGTCTCATAGGCAAAATGACCAAGACTCCATTTAGTGGACATGAAAAAAGAATAAGTGAGTTATTAGGACTTCTACATTCAGATGTATGTAGTTCTATGACAACTCAATCCAGAGGAGGATACTTTTATTTTATAACGTTCACTGATGATTTATCTAGGTTTGGATATATGTATCTTATGAAATAGAAATCTGAAGCCTTTGATAAATTTAAAGAGTATCAAAGAATGGTCGAGAAATGAACTAGAAAGAGTATAAAAATTCTTCGATTTGATCGAGGAGAAGAATACTTGTCTAGTGAATTTTTAGACTATCTTAAAGTAAAGGGCATTCTCTCTAAATGGACCTCTTCTTATACATTGCAATTAAATGATGTAGCCGAAAGGAGAAATCATACCTTATTAGATATGGTACAGATCATCACGTACTTCACATAATTACCTATTTCCTTCTAGGGTCATGCCCTGAAGGCCGTAGTATATAATTTGAATAGAGTACCTTCTAAGTCTGTATCTAACACTCCATATGAGATATGTAGAAGAAAGAAACCTAATCTTAAGTATCTTAAGGTATGGGGTTGTCCAGCATATGTAAATAAAAATGATGGACATAAGCTAGATGTTAGAGCAGACAGATATCTATTTGTAGGATATCCAAGAGATAATATGAGATATCTATTCTACCATCCTATTGAATAAAAGATTTTTGTAAGTAGGCATGCCACATTCATGGAGAAAGAATTCATTCTAGAAAGAAGCAATGGGAGAAATATTGAACTTAGTGAACTTCAAGAAAAATAAATAGATATTTCTTAATCAAATAAATACATAAATAAGAAAGAATCAGAATACACAACTCCAATCCATAGGTCTGATAAAGTGCAACATGCACCTTTGAAGTATGGGTTCATTATTGAGAACAATGAAGCCAAAGTCATTGAGAATGATGAACCTCTGAGTTATACGAAAGCAGTCATGAGTAGGAACTCTGACAAATGGCTCGCTGCCATGCAATCCAAAATGGACTCCATGTACACCAACAAAGTATGGACATTGGTTGATACACTAGAGGGTGTGAATCCAATTGGGTGCAAATGGGTCTACAAGAAAAAGATTGGAACAGATGGTCAAGTTGATACCTATAAGGCCAGATTAGTTGCTAAGAATTTCAAGCAGAAATAGGGTATTGATTATGATGAAATATTTTTACCTATTATCATGCTTAAATCTATTCGGATTATGCTTGCAATAGTAGCATACCATGATCATGAAATATGGCAAATAGATGTGAAGACCGTCTTCCTTAATGGTTTTCTTGAGGAGGAGGTCTACATGTCACTGCTAGAGGGATTTATCTCAAATGAGAGATGAAATTAGGTATGTAAGCTTAAAAGATCCATTTATGGATTGAAGCAAGCTTCAAGAAGTTGGATTATCCACTTTCATGTTACAGTCAAAGAGTTTGGCTTCATCAAGAATGTGGATGAACCATGTGTGTACAAGAAGACTAGTGGGAGTACCATAGTTTTCTTAGTTCTGTATGTAGATGACATACTCCTATTTGGGAATGATATCCCAATATTGCAATCGATCAAGTTATGGCTATCAAATATGTTTTCCATGAATGACTTGGTAGAAGCATCCTATATACTTGGAATAAAGATCTATAGAGATAGATCTAAGAGGATGCTAGGCTTGTCCCACTCTAGGTACGTTGACTTAATATTGAAAAGATTCAGTATGGATGGGAGTAAAAGAGATTACTTACCCATGAATCAAGGCATATATCTCTATAAGTAGATGTTTCCTAAGACATATGAAGAGTGAAATAGAATGAGTTCTATTCCTTATGCTTTGGTTGTAGGATCAATAATGTATGCCATGTTATGTACTAAGCCTGATGTTGCTTATGCTTTAGGCATAACTAGTAGATTTCAGGCTGATCTAGGAGAGGATCATTAGAAAATTATGAAAAATATTCTTAAGTACTTGAGAAGGACTAAGGATATTTTTTTGGTATATGGTTGATCTAATCTCAAATTAGAAGGGTATTCTGACCCTAGTTTTCAATCATATCCAGATGATAGCAAATCTATTTCAGGATATATCTTTACTCTGAATGGTAGAGCAGTGAGTTGGAAGAATATCAAGCAGCCAACTGTAGCTGACTCAACCATCAAGTTAGAGTACATAGCTGCAAGTGAAGCCACCTAAAAAGCTATCTTGATGAAGATATTCATCACTAAATTGGATATTGTTCCTAAAATTAAGAACCCAGTACTACTTTACTATGATAATATTGGAGCGGTTGCTCAAGCAAAGGAACCAAGGTCTCATCATAAATCCAACCACATTCTTGGATGCTTCCACCTCGTTCGTAAAATAATCGAGAGGCAAGATGTTGTCATTGAATTAGTAGATACAAAAAACAACATAGCAGACCTGTTCACTAAGGCTTTACCACAGTAGTAATTCGATCACCACCTTGATTGTATGGGATTAAAATATAAGGATGATTGACTTTAGTGCAAGTGGGAGATTGAAAGGAATATGCTCTCAAGCAAATCAAAATTTATATTTTGATGGGCTATTTTTTATCTTCCAAACTCATGTAATGATATTTTCAAATAAATAAAGGCATTTATTTCATCATATGTTGCATCTTAATTATTTATTTAAGATTATGATGAATCTAAAAAATTAGGATTATGATTTTAGGGTTATGATGAGATCATACTTGTGAGATCTAAAATCTCAAAACTCTAATTTAAAATATTTCTAGTCGATGGAATATTGAGTTGGAGATCAATATTTTCGAAAGGCTGGCACATCCTATGTATGCTTGATGAAAGAGTGATTGATCTAACTATCACTTGTATATGATACTAATATAAGGATGTGGGTGCTCATTAGAGAATGAGTTCACTGAATTAATCTAACTCGAGAATATCTAATGAAGTCTTATCTACATGTCAATAGATGGTTCTCATAGTGGGAGTTGTGCATGTAATCCTTTATCCTGAGACTACCATAGAACCTTATATATATGAATCCGTATTTTGGTTCATACTCAATCATGAATTAGTCATGTACGGGGTATTTTGGATATGGTAGATTATATATGAAGGTTGTGAGTAGGTCAACATGGAATCAATCACTCCTAAAAAGAGGAGATTGCAACCTATTTGCTTCAATCAAATGATGATTTAGGAAGTCTTTAATCATAGCATGATGAAAATTAGAAAAGATTTCTAATATTTTATTAATCGAATCATCATCATAAGATTAAGAGAAATATGAATATAATATTGGGTTTGATATATTTTCATACCTAAAGTCATATTCGAGATGTAGGGTGATCGAAGGATCTTGTTGCATGGTAACTTTCGGCTGAAGGATAATTTTTGGTATTTTCATCAAAATTTTATATTTTTCGAGTAGACATGACATGTTGCTAGATGTCAATCTTATCTTGTGGGTTCGATCAAATTAAAGAGATTAATTTGATCGTTAATTAGAAAGTATTCTATTTGGTCGAATCGAGTTAGCTAATTTTGACCAAAATTGATTTGGTTGAGTTCAAACAGATTAGGTCAAATCACATCTGGATCTATTGCTGGCTAGATGTGGAACCCAATGAAGGAAAAAATCCTATTTTTTGCTGTCAGGTTCGTTCAGATCTAATTGGATCAAGAGAGATATTTCAAAAAAAAATTTTCTGAGATCCTAAATAGATCTGAGACTTCTCAAATCTAATCTTATTGATCTGATAATAAAAAATAAAATAAAAATAAAAATTTTAATTTAATTTAATTATACCTTTGTTTTGGTAATCCAATTATCCTATGATGATCCCGATATTTGCCTGAGGTTCTGGGTGTAGCCATGCAAGCACCTGGCCTCTACCGGCATTCACTCAGGCAAGATCTGAAGATCTTCTCCTTCTCAATCAATCCTCTAAAAATTAGATATAGATCTGATCTTGAAGGTCTTCAAAACACCTTTCGAAGAACAGCCATTGTCTCTTGCAGTAGTGTTGCCTTCTTCTTTTTTTGGCGCCTTTCACTTGCTTGGATCGCACCTTATTCATGCCCAAAACCCCTTGGGCATGGATAGGAGAGAGAGGACCAGAGAGTGGCATGGAGGAGGGAGAGAGGCTTTGTGGCATGGGCTAAAGATAGAAGTATTAAAAGCCTAGGCACATATAGGGTTTATATAGACACTGCTATGCCATGTAGTGCCACATCATCTCGGCCAATCATGGCCCTTTGAGCAATCAAATATAAATTTGATTGGTGGGACGACATCATCTAATCCAATTAGATGAGAGACCCTCAAAACCCTTCTTAGGTGGCATCAAGACTGGGTCAAACGAGAGTTCTTGGCGCCATAGAGTTTAATCCCCTAAAGCAACCCTAGAGTCCCATCTATATGGGACTCCTTTATCTTCATGGGGTGCATGCCTCCCTAGGTGTTCCTATCTACATTTAGTAGGGGGATAAGGCCCTGGTACTCTCCTATAGAGTGTCTACATTTAGCAGGGGGACAAGTCCTCAGGTACTCTCCTATAGGTGCATGACACTGTTGGAAATATGTGCTCTTCTCACATGGATCAGCATGGCTGTCGGTGATTAGCCAAGCAACAAGGAAGTACTTCTCAGAGATTTTTGTGGAAGCACAATCAAATAATTCAAAGAATAGAGAAGAAGAGAAGAAGAGATTTTCGAAAGAAAAGAGCTTTTATTCAATATATTTCAGCACTCTAATAACTTTGACCTATTTTCAGTATATATACATTATAAAAGGTCAATCCCAAGCTCATAGAAAAACTTTTTAAATCCAAACAACCCACGTACACAAAATAATAACCCATGAAAATTGAGCCAGCCTAGTTTCAGATTGAGCCAGCTAACCTGCGACTGGGTTGGCTCAGTCTGGATTGAGCCGACCCAATTGTCTACCATGCCAATAGCCTAAAAATACTGCTCTCTATCTAGATTTTTCTTTGAGACCTAGCTGATCCAGTTCTGGACTGAGCCGACCCAGTTTCCAATTGAGCTATCTCAGTCTCAGAGTGAGCCGGCCCAGTTTCTGAACTTTACTATTAAGGCTGATTCTTCTTCCGGCTCGCTTCCATCTTTCCATGACCTATCTTCTCATATTTCCAAGACTTAGGAGTGCCACTTCTAAGCTCACATTCTCCACCTTGGTGCTTCCAAGTCCTTGTGAACTCGTCTCTTCTCAATAGATCCATCCGTGCCACACATCTCTAAAAGCTGTCTCTAGGCAGTGCCTTTGTGAGTGCATCAGATTGATTCTCCTTGCTATGGACCTTCATCAATTTCACTTCACCCTCCTCCAGTAGTTCTCTGATCCTATGGTACCTCACGTCTATATGCTTTGTGCATGCATGATTGACTGGGTTCTATGCCAATAATAGAGCACTTTGACTATCATTAAATAGTGTAACCTTGCTCTGCTCCACCCCTAACTCATCAATCAGCCTCCTAAGCCAAAGGGCTTCCTTTGTAGCCTCCATTATCCTAATGTACTTGGCCTCTATGGTAGACAAGGCCATGATTGGTTGAAGGGTTGATCTCCAAGACACCAATCTACCATATACGTAGAAGAGGTATCTAGTAGTAGACCTTCTTGTATCAAGATCACCAGCATAATTTGCATCAACAAACCCTTCCAAAGGACCTGAACATTCACACATCTTCACAGATTGTTCTCCAAATTCTCTCGACTGCCCAACAAACACCAATCCATAATCCCTTGTTCTATGCAGATATCTCAATATCCATTTTAATGATTTTCAGTGTTCCTTCGCAGGGTTACCCATGTATTTACTAACCGTGCTCATAACATGTGCTATATCTGATCTACAGCATACCATAGTGTACATCACACTGCCTACAATATTTGCATAACGAACTCATTCTACGTACTCTCTCTCCTCTTCTGATTGGTGGCACTGTAATTTGGAGAGAGAAGTATGGCTTGGTAATAACATCTTTGCAGGTTAGGCCTTCTCCATCCCAAACCTCTCTAGAACCTTCTAGACATACTTTTCTTGTGACAAATGGAGCACTCCTTCGTACCTATCTCTGCAAATCTTCATTCCAAGGATTTTCTCTGCTAGATCCAAATCTTTCATCTTAAATTCAGATGATAATGCCCTTTTCAACCTTTTCACAGCATCCATACTTCTACTGGCTATGAGCATATCATCTACATACAATAACAGATACAGGGCATCCTCCTCATCTACATCCTTGACGTAGACACAATAATTATGTTCACATCTGCTGAAACATAGGCTCAGGACAAAGCTATCAAACCTTTGATACCACTGACTTCCTAAGTAAACACACCTTTTCTTCCTATCCCATCTCCGTGAAATCATTTGGCTACTTCATGTAGATTCTTTCCTCCAAAGTTCCATGAAGAAAGGCCATCTTCATATTTATCCATTCCAATTTCATGTTATGCTGTGCCACCAGTGACAGCAAAACTCGAATAGATGTATGACGCAGCATAGAAGAAAAAATTTTGGTGTAGTCAATCCCTTCACTTTGTGAGTATTCCTTTGCTACCAGCATTGCTTTGAATCTGATTCCACCTTGTTCTGAAGGTGCTTCTTTCTTTGTGAACACCCACTTTGAGATAATAAGTCGAGCAACCTCTAGAAGATCCACCAGCTGCCATGTCTGATTCTTCTCAAGTGATTCCATCTCTTCCATCATGCCCTGCATCCATTAATCATGATCCTCACTCTCCATGGCCTCTGCATAATTTTCTAGATCTCCATTAGTAGTGATGAGTGCATAGGAGATAACCTCATCAATGCCATATCTGATTGGTCTCCTAATAGTATGCTGGGGCTTGTGCAAAGCCACTCCCACTAGCACATCTCTGCCTAATATCTGTGGCTACTCCTACACATCTATCTGAATTGCTGATGCTCCATGCTAATTTTCAATCTAAGATAATACTTTTTTGCCCAACTCCACGTCAACAGGAACACTCTTGTAAGTGGATGTAACCTGCATGCCATTATTCTCTGACTGGCCACCACTGTTCACCTTTGTTTCCCTAGTTTCATCTATCCCAGACCTCCTCAAGATGCTTTTCTCATTAAAGATAACATCCCTACTGATCACTGACTTCTGTGCCTGAAAGTCCCACAGTAGGTACCCTTGACTCCTTATGGATATCCTAGGAATGTCTTCTTTTAAGATTTTGAATCCAATTTGTTCCTCTCGGTTGCCTCCACATGTGAATAGGATGTGCAACCAAAGACTTTCAGGTGGCCAAGCTCCACCTTCTTTCCACTCCAGACCTCTTCTGGAATGCCTCCATTTAGCTTATAATGAGGGGATCTATTCACAAAAAAATAAGAAAAAGTTAGAGCATCACCCCAAAAGAATTTTGGGAGTGATGTCTGCAGCCTCAAACTCCGTGTCTTCTCGATCAGTGTCTAGTTCATCTTCTCCGTGACACCATTCTGCTGGGGAGTCATCCTCACCGTGTAATGGCATTTGATGTTATTTTCCTCACAGTACCTCCTGAACTCCTGGCCAGTATTCTCTCCTCTATTGTTCGATCTCAAACACTTTACCTGTCTCCCTAACTCCTCTACTTCAGCTCTCTAGGCTCTAAACCAGGCAAACACTTCTGATTTTTTTTAATTAGATAAATCCATACCTTCCTTAAGAAATCATTAATAAAAGTAACAAAGTATTTTGCCCCACCTCTAGCTGATATAGGAGCTGGTCCCCATACATCTGAGTGCACTAAATCTAGCACTCTCTCACTTCACTTGGTACTTCTGACAAATTTCATCCTATGCTATTTGCCAAAGATACACGACTCATAAAGATCTATGCCCTCCTTCTTTAGAGCTAGGATCATACCTCTTCTGCTTAGTTCTGTGAGCCTATAGTCACTCATATGATCCATCCGATAGTGCCACAGCCAATATAAAATTTGTTCCTCCTGTGCTGCTACTAGCACCTCTGCACTATTATTTACCACTGAGCCTTCCATTCTATAAAGATTGTTGCTCAGTCTTCTACCTCTCATCACCACCAAAGCTTCCTTGAAAATTTTCAGACATCTACTCCTAGCCTGGCTACTAAAAGCATAATCCTGCTCCTCCAAGTAGCCCAAAGAAATCAAATTCTTTTTCAACTTTGGTATATGTTTGATATTTGATAATGTACGAATGATCCTATCATACATCCTCATCTTGATAAAGCCATTTCCTGCTAGTTTGCATGGATGATCATCTCCAAGACTGACACTTCCATCATTGGCCTTTTGAGGTAGCAAATCATTTTTGATGAGAAGTATAGTGATGCGAGCATGCTGAATCTAATATCCATATAGTATCACACTCTGTGGATCCATCTGATACAACTAGCAGGTCTTCTCCACTGCTCACAAAAGTTGTATCATCTTCCTTGCTAGCCTTTTCTTTTTTTGATCTCAAAAGGGGACAATCTCTCCTTAGGTATCCAGGCTGATGATATTTATAACATTTCAATATCATCTTTCTCTGATCGTGAGACTTTGACCTGCCTTTGAATTTTCCTCATGCCTTCTCCTTTGATCTTTTCTATCTTTCATTCACAGCCAAGATCTTAGACTTAGGGTCTTCCTTGCAGATCTTCTTTCTTTTCTCATTTGATCTAAGCACACCAACAACCTCTTCATAGTTTAGGGTCTCCTTTCCATAAACTAGAGTTATTATGAGACCATCATACGAACCTATGGGAGAACATAATAGCAGCAATGCCTGATCCTCCACGTCGATCTTCACATCCAAACTCATCATCTCAGAATACATCTGATTGAACCTTTGGATATGTGCAACAAGATCTCCGCCTTCCGGCAACCTTATGAAGAGAAAACCCTATTTTCCAGGTCAGGTTCGTTCAAATTTGATTAGATTAAGAGGGATATTTCAAAAATTTTCCCTTAAATTCAAATCAAATTTGAGACTATTTAGATCTGATTTTATTGATCTAATAAAATAGAATAAAAATAAAATAAATTAAATCTAATTTTGTTATATCTTATTGTGGGTAATCCTATTATCCTGTGATGATCCTGATGCTTGTCTGAGGTTCTGAATGTATTCATGCAAGCATCTATCCTCTACCGATATCTAATCAGGTAGGATCTAGAGATCTTCTCCTTCTTAATCTGTACTCCAAAGATCAGATCTGGATCTGATCTTGAAGATCTTTAAAATATCTTATGAAGATCGGGTGTTATCTCTTGCAGCAGTGCTGTCTTCTTGCTTTCTTGTCACCTTTCTCTTGCTTGGATCGCACCAAACTGAAGCCCAAAACTTTTGGACATGGAGAGGAGAGAGAGAATCTAAAGAAGGCATAGAGAAGGAAGGAGAGGGGCTATGTGGCATGGGCAAAGGGTAGAAGTTCACAATCTTGGGTGCAGATAGGGTTTATATAGTCCTGCTGCGCCATGCAGTGCCACATCATCCTGGCCAAACATGGCTCTTCGTGTAATCAGATCTAAATCTGATTGATGGGATGACATCATCTAATCCAATCAGATTAGAGTCCCTCACAAACCTCCTTAGGTGGCGCCAAGACTGGTCAAAGAAGAGTCTTTGGCACCACCCAAGTAGAGAGGATGAAGCAACTAGAGTCCCATCCGTATGGAACTCTAATCTTTATCCTCTTTGGGTGCACGCCTCCCTAGGCATGCACCCCCTCTCTTTTCTTCTTTTAGTAGGAGGACAAAGCCCTATCTACTCTTCTATGGGTGCATGACACATGGGTAGATGTCTAACTGTCAAAGGTCAATGTTTGACCAAAGTCAAAGAACAAGATTTATCTGGTGATGGAAAATAGTAGGTGTTGTCTTAAATTTATCTTATAAATTAAGACAATCCTTTTCTGACATGGACAAACTCTAGCCAGACTAAGTAAAGGTTCCTAAGTAAGTCCAAACATATTTAGCTCAGTTGAGACAACTATTAATGATTGTTGAAGAAGAATATCAGGCTCAATCGTGTGCTAGCATGATTTTCTTGAACCTAATTGAATCTTATTCAAATCAATTGAACTGGGTTAGTCTAATTGATGATATCCAAATCCAAACCCTTGATTATGTGACCCAGTTGGTTCAGTTCTATATAATAATGGGATATGTCATGATCTCTATCATTACCATCATCGACACACCTTTTGATGGATCAGAATTTTTCTGATTCAGACAACTAGTATGAACGATCATCCAAATCATTCTAATTGCTCCCAAAATCCACCAGTGACACCTAGCAGCATATGGTGGCAACCCATCAGAACTAAAAATGAACCTCTCGGTGCAGTTACCTATGTGATTAAGTTCCTTCTATCTTGAGCCCCGATCGGATTAGGGTTAAGGTGATACTCGTCAAACCCTAATTTTTGTCATATGAATTAATCATTCGATTCAAGTCCGATGTGAAAATCCTAATAGAAACTCTTTCTATCATTGCACTCTACCATGGCCATGGGCTTATGGATTTGATTCTCATGATCATAATAGGGCTGCTCCTCATCTACCGAGGTAGATTGATCTCCTATTGGGCAATCCAATTCCTACAATGAACATGCTATAGCCAACATACACCTTAGGATTCTGAATGGCTAGGAGATCGAGTTATGGTGTAGTCAAACTATAACACCCTCAAGGTGAACTATCAGATGCACCTCAGGTCAAAGAACCAGACACACTACTGCAGCTTCGAGCCAGTCATTGACGAGAAGGTAGACTTTCTGATGACTGCTCGAGGTGGTCATGCTCAGTGCACTCGTTCTCTAACGAGTATCTATACTCTCGCTCTGGTGTCTCTACACCATAGACTCAAGACTCATCTATCCTAAAGAAGCCATCGTACATCAACCTTCTGGATCAATCACCATCCTCATGATGATCCTACGGTCGGAAGCATTTTATGAGTTAATAATAAAAATTCATGTCTTAAATTTTCAACTCTTGAAAATATGTACCATCATTACCATTAACTCAAGGGATGTATCATAGACACTTTCAAATATATACTATGATAGAAAATAATCCATTTTATTATTTATAATTAAAATTATAATTTTGCCCTTAGATGTGTATTACAAGTGTTAGCCAATGCTGGCTTCTAGGGCACACATATCTAATAAACTCCCACTTGATCTAAAGCCAATTGGCTACAAATCGAAGTCCCATATTCTTAAGGTAGGTTTTGGTCTTTTGTTGGCCCAACAGCTTTGTGAGTGGATCTGTTGCATTGTTTGCTGAGTTGACTCGCTTGACCTCGACATAACCTTTCTCGAGGTAATCACGGATGAGGTGATATCGCCGCTCGATGTGCTTGAATTTTTGGTGAGACCTTGGCTCCTTAGAAAGGGCTATGGCACCATTATCGTCGTAGTAGAGCGGAATGGCATCACTCCAATTTCTATGATGAATTTTTTATACTAGAATGCCTTCTTCATAGCTTCTGATGCAGTGATGTACTCTACTTCCATGGTGGAATCTGCTATTACTATCTGCTTGAAACTCTTCTAACTGACAGCACCACCATTACACACAAACAGACTCCCAGATGTCGACTTTTGATCATCTATATCGAATATAAAATTCGAGTATGTATACCTCTGGACTTGAAGTTCTCCATTACCAAAAACCAACAACATATTCTTAGTTCTTCTCAGGTACTTAAGGATACATTTCATAGAAGTCCAGTATTCTTTGCTTGGATTCGACTGATATCTGCTCGTGATACTCACAGCATGGGCTATATCAGGTCATGTACATAACATGGCATACATGAGGCTCCCTACTGCTGAAGCATAAGGGATCTTGCTCATGTGTTCTATCTCCTCAGGTGTGCTAGGACACATCTTCTTGAAGAGATGAATGCCATGTCTGAAGGTACCAAACTTCTCTTGGAGTTTTCCATGCTAAACCATTTTAGCACTTCTTCTATGTACATCTTCTGTGAAAGACCTAGCATCCTATTCGGTCTATCTCTATAGGCCTTAATTTCTAGAATGAAGGACCTAGGTCTTTCATGGAGAATTCTTTTGATAATCATATTTTAACTATGATCAACATGGGAATATCATTCTCAATAAGAAGAATATCATCCACGTACAGTACGAGAAAGACAATAGCGCTCCCACTAATCTTTTTGAAAATACATGATTTCTCCTCATTTTTGATGAAATCAAATAATTTGATCACATCATTAAATGAGTATTCCAGCTTCGAGATGCTTGCTTAAGTCCATATATGGACCTTTGCAGCTTGCATACTTTGTGATCAGCATCACTGGATGTGAAACCTAGCGGCTATTCCTTATAGATATTTTTCTCAAGGTATCCATTTAAGAATATCATTTTCATATCCATTTGCCATATTTCATAATTGAAATAGGCTACAATAGCAAGCAATATATGGATGGACTTTAGCATAGCTACTGGCGAAAAGGTATTCTGATAGTCAATGCCTTCACGCTGACTATATCCTTTTGCCACTAATCTAGCTTTGAATGTCTCCACATTTTCATCCGCACCAATCTTTTTCTTGTAGATCAATTCACATGCAATAGGTACTATACCTTCTAGTGGATCTACCAAGGTCCAGACTTGGTTTGAGTGCATCGAGTCAATTTTTGACTTCATTATTTCTAACCATATCTCAGAGTCGATATCTAATATTGCCTCATCATAGGTTTCGGGATCATCACCATGAACCCCATTACCTATGAGGAATATTTTCTTTACTTCCTCTAAAATAGTACTTAAGTACCTCTCAGGAGGGTGGGAGACCCTATTCGATCTACGAGATGGAGGAGGTAGTGATTGTATTGGCTCAACCTGATTTGGTTCCATGGGGTCCTTAGCTCATTGCTCTAATGAGACTTTCTCCTCGAGCTTGATCTGCTTTTCAATGCCTCTATCTTGAATAAATTATTTTTCAAGAAAGATGGCAAGCCGACTCAAAATTATATTATGGTCTTCTGCAATATAGAAATAATATCCTATTGACTCTTTAGGATATCCTATAAATCGAGCTCTAAAGGACCAATACTCTAACTTGTCCACTTGTTATCTTTTGATATGAATCAGACAACCTTAAATTTTGAGATGACTCGGACTTGGTTTCTTACCATGCCATATCTCATACGGTGTGGTAGGAACGATTTTAGAGAAAACTCTATTCAGTATATATATAGCAGTTAACAGACTATATCTCCAAAAAAAAATAAAAAGATCTGTGAAGCTCATCATGGATTGAATAATATCTAATAGGATCCGATTCCTCCATTCTAAAATCCCATTGAGTTGAGATATTCCAGATCGAGTCCATTTAGAGATTATGCCATTTTGCTTAAGATAGTTAAGAAATTTTTGACTAAGGTATTCTCCTCCTCGATCTGATCGAAGAATCTTAATGAATTTTTCAGTTTGCTTTTCTACTTCATATATGAATTTCTTGAACTTTTTAAAAGCTTCATAAGATACACATACACATACCGGGATAAATCATCGGTAAAGGTTATGAAGTATACAAAGTTGCCTCTAGCTGGCACATCAAATGGGATGCACACATTAGTATGTACTAGGGCAAGTAGATCTGTCGCCCTTTCCCCATGTCCCATAAAAGGGAGCTTAGTCATTTTGCCATGAAGATATGATTCATAAATTGGATATGACTCAAAAGTCAATGGACTCAATAGCCTGATTTTCTTCAATTTGTTAATCCTATCTTCTGCTATGTGACCTAGCCTTAGGTGCCATAGATACCGATTGTTTGGACTATTCCTAGGTCATTTTGATCTTATGGCATTCATATTTTGCTCGACATTAAAGATAGATATATCAATATGTAATCGATAGAGATCGTTAATGAGAAAACCAATTATAATTTTATTTCTTTCATAAAGAATATTATAATGGTCCTTAAGAAAACTAATAACATAGCCTTCTTATGCTAAACATGAAATAGAAATCAAATTTCTGCTTGCAGCAGGCACATAGTAACAATCCCTAAGTACTAAATCTAAGCAAGATGGTAGTCGAAGAGGGTAGGTTCCTCCAGCCACAACGGCAACTCTTGCTCCATTTTCGACGTGCAGGATCATCTCACCATCCTTCAGCCTCCTGCTATCCTTAGGATCTTGCATGGAAGTGCACAAATGAGCACTAGAACTAGAGTCAAGCATCCGACTGAATGCAGAAGAAATCGTAAAGTTAGATTCAATAATGAGCATACCTCTAGAAGGACCTATCTCCTTATTCTTTAGGGGGCTAGGTATATAGGGTAGTTTCGCTTCCAGTGGCCATCTATGTTATAATGGGAATACTTTTCTTTATTAGCAGTTTTCTTCTTTAGCTTTGCCTTCTTCTTTCTTCTACCTTCCACCTTCTGCCTTTTCATAGATTTCTTCTTCTTTTCAAAAGACTTTCTCTTGAAAGAAGTCTGTTCCATAGCAAGTACTGAGCCTTTAGAATCTTTCATAGAAAGCTTAGCAATAACCAGCATGTTCATTAGCTCGATTAGAGTACTCTAAAGTTTATGCATATGATAGTTCATGATGAACTGCCCATACACATCAGTCAGCAATTGCAAAATTATGTCATTCTGCAGATTCTGATCTAACTTCACTCTGAGCTTCTCAAGCTCTACCAAGTCCTTGATCATCAGATAATGATCTTGGATTGACTGCCCATCATGCATTTTAGTCTTAAAAAGTCATTTAATGATCTGATATTTGGCTACACGACTCTATTTGCCAAACAATTCTTATAGGTGAGCCAATATTTGGCAGGCAGTTTTGATATCTTCATGTTGGCACTGAAGCTCATCAGACATCGAGCCCAACTTGTAGTATTTGACCTTGTTATCTTCGTCCATCCATTTGTCAAGAGACACTCTCTATTCAGTGGACGGATGGGCTGGTAAGATGGGGGGATCCTGATCCAATACATGAGTTAACTTCTCGAAACCCAAAATGGTTTTGAAGTTCCAAAGCCAATCCTTGTAATTGGGTTCGCTCAGTCTGTGGGTGTCCAAGATGTGGGCTAATGGATTGGATGCAGACATATTCCTATAGAGAGTCAAAATTTCTAGTTAGATTTTGTAACTAAGACTTGACTAATTTATTTAGAGGTTTGAGTTTTAAACAAATTAGCTTCCACTATTTTTTTGGATCCCTACACTCCCTCTATAGAGATATGAAAATCTCCATGATTAATGATTTCTAGTGGATGGTGTAGTCCCACAACTGACTCATCACCTCACTTAATAGTTATTGGTGATGGATTAGCCAATGAGTAAACAACTCTTATCCAATGATTCTCTAATCATGGTGCACCCATGCTTGATCTCTAATTCATGAATCTCACGATGTCCGGAATATTGATTCACTCCTTAGTTAAGTCAGACCCATAATTTGCATAGATTAGATTTCTAATTAGGTCTCTCACCGTATCCAGAATATTGAGCCCAAACCATCCTCCAGCCTGTAGCATTCAATGCCTAATAGATATAGTTGCATCTTTTCGATGTAACTGAACCATTGTGATCAGCCGAGAATAATCAACCTCAAGAAGAGCCCGTATATCTACAATGGTAGAAGACCTTAGACTTAATCTTTTCTTAGGAATATTTGATTTAGGACTCTTTAAACATGGCTTGACATAGTAATAACCATTATGACTAACCTATTAGCCATGTTAGGTCGGATTATTAGCCACCTCAGATCAGGACTAAGTCGACAAATATGGCTAGGTAAGTGAGACGGATGGAAGGGATACGCCATTGACTCGATAAGAACACATTCAAGTCGAGTAGCTCCTAATTAAAAATCAGTCGGTCATATCTGCCAAACTTACTTTAGACACCAAATTATTGAGTCAGAACCAATTGGGTTAGCTTACAATCCAAACTCTAACCACTGAGCCTAATTAGGTCTTAACTTGATCGATCACTCATGTGACTCGACTTTGACCCAGACTTAATCCTATTAGGCTGATCAATTTAAGCACTCTTGATCCCATCTAATTGACTCTTGATTCGATTTGATCAATCGCTAGACCTAATTGAGATACCTAAGGCCGAACCTAATTTTATAAATATATCTTAGATCTAAAAATTCTTAATTTTTGATCTAATATATTTTATAATCTTAATTCTTAATTAAGTTTAGGATTCATAAATAAAATATATAAATAAAATCCTAGAATTTCAGGATCTAGGATTTTACAGAAAATAAGTTTTTGATTTCTGATTAAAGATGAATGCACAGCACCCTTACACATCATAAGAATACCCCATCGAATGAAAAGAGAGGGTCTTTAAACTCTTCTTTATTCTTATGATCGAACGGCCAAGGAAAATGCCTTAATTAGAAATATGATGAATCTACAAAACTAGTTAGATCTACATATATATCACATATATAAAATTGATCTAACATAAAAATATATTTTGCATACATCTCATGTATCATATCATGCATATTTTCATATCTAAATTATCTCATAAACATCTAAAAAATAAAATTTATATTTGATCATATCAAATTAAATTTATTCTAGACATCTTTGCAGAACTATTCTACAACTAGTCTAAACATGCATCTATTATATCCCATATGAATAAAATTAAATAAATTTATTTTCTATTTTTTAGATCTAATTATAATATTTATAAAATTAAAAAATAATAAATTAATGGATCTAAAATTATAGTTAATCAAATTAAAACTATGATCTTCCTAGACTACTGATAGGAAGGCAATGTTGTCATTAAGATGCTGTGTTTATCAGTTTAAATCTGACTCTTTACTTTTTAAATTAATTAAAAATTATAAAAAGAGTAGTGAGTCGGATCGAATCTATAGAAAGGCAATGATTTATTTCTAAAATCTTTAATTCTTTTATTATTTTTTTTATTATTATTATTTTTAAAGAAAAAAAAAGAAGAGTTTTTGAAAATTAAAGTTGAAAAATAGATTTATAAATAAAAGTAGAATTTAAATTATGCAAAAATAAATTTGGTACTAAGATCTACTATTTAGATCTTAGCAACTACTTGCAATAAAATTAAAAAGCAATGAAGAATAATTAATTTAAAAAGCTAGAATTGAAAAGAACAATAAAACTTTCTTTATTAAATTTAAAACTCAGATGCAAAATTTAAATACAAGAAATTAAAAAAAATTTAGAATTTTAATACAAAAAATTAAAGAAAAAGAGAGACAAAACTAGAAGAAGATTGCAGATCAGCGTAAGCGTGGAGATGGCGTAGAAGATTGGCCCTTCTTCTCAGCACTGTAGCTTTGAAGCAACCTTTAACCTAGAGCTTGGCTTCCACCCTATACCTTGGCTTCCTTTCCACTCGATCTGTCTGTTTCTAGAGGCTTGGGTTTCTTTTTATAGAGCTAGAAGGGTTCAATATTTTTTTCTGGAGGCAATGTGGGACTAATAGCATTTGTAATCATCCAAATACAAAGAAATTTGAGTAAAATTTAGATCAAATAGCTTTGATATGAATCTGGTAAGTCTGATGAAATCTAGCCAATCAATAGGAATCCAATGGTCCAAAAATTATCAAAATCGGATGCGTATCGGCCCAGATCAGGTCGGATTAAATTCTGACCATCCGATTGCATGTTGATGGAGGAAATCTGGCCGCAAATCATGCGTCGGGAGTCTTGATCATCGTCGGGATTGTTCTGGACTGTTGGATCATCCCTTGGATCGAGCGCTATCGTTGGATGGTGATCCGCATGAAGTCTGTGCTGAATTAAATCCAGAAATAACCATAGCTGTTCGATCTTGACCGCAAACTCCCACAACCGTCCGATGGCGCAATTACTATTCTTATGGACCGCATGGACCGACCGCACTGCACACCATAGCCAATCAGTGCCTCTATTGTTGAGTGAAAAGACCAGATTGCCCTGTGAGTCATGATAAATTTTTGTGGACCTTTTAAGGGTCTAGGTCCACCACGTGGCAAGCTCCGATTCGTCGGTGTCTACTGAGCTGGCGGTCCACACTGTGCTGTAGATCGGCTGATGGTTTCTGGGCTTTAGTCGACTAGCGTGGATGGCTTGGCGCAGCGACTTGGTCGGCTTGGCTTGGTGCATTTGGATGCGCCGACTGCAGCGGCATGGTGGCTTGAGCCGTTTGAGCCGTATGTTACTTTTCATAAAAATTTTTTTATTTTATTTTTTTGGAAATTCATAGCTTTTCCATTTTAGTTTTGTTTTACTTCAAATTTATTTTATTATGATAAAAAAAATGAGCTTTTTCCATTAATTACAAAATTTTATTTTTTAATTTTATTATTTTTTAATTAATTTTTTAATTAATAAAAATATGAATTTCTCAAAAATTATATATAAATTGATTGATAATTTTTAAAAATTAATATAAATTAATTAATAAATTGATACTTTTATTGATGAATTTATGCTACTTATCACACCCTCCAACTTAAGCTTTGCTCGTCCTCGAGTGAAGAAAGAATTTAATTTAGATCAATTACCATATTTTGTTGAGATCCTCCTTCACAAAAATAAATCTAAGATTTAAGATCAAAAGTTTAGATAGTATCACTAACTAAGTATTGAGTTTTAGAAGTAAATTTCATGGCAGATTAATCAGAAACTTTCTTAGAGTTCATCTAAAGAGTTTTAGCACTTTGTTTCATGAATACTAAGCATTTGGGTGTTGATTCAAAGGACAAACGAATCTTCTTTTTATCACCTATTTTGGTTAGTTTTTTATATACTCTCAAGTTAAGTACATGAATTAAGGTAGCTTTCACACTACCCTTTTTTTTTTAAAAAAAATTGTGCTGAGCATCCTGGCCTTTCCTTCACCATTTGATGTGAACTTCTACACTTAAGGTACAGAGTTCTAGTTTAGGGCAATCCACATATACTCTGTGTTTTGCACTTTCTTTTTCTTTTTAAGCAGGTAACTCTTTCCTTAAATTCAAGTTTCTTTAATTGAAGTATATATAAACCATCAATTTTTAGTGATAATTGAATCCTCAATTTAGCCTTATAATCAACACCTACTGTGCTTTATTAGTGTGCATGTGCAATTAGAAGTGCTGTTAGCCTTTAAATGACTTAAGTAGGCTGCTAATCGTCTGACAAGTAATCTACTTCTTAACTTGCTACCATTATTAGTTAATACTTTCTAACTTTATTACTTTTTCTAGTTTATTTTGCTTAAGATTCTCTTTCTTGAAATATGGTTTATCCAAAAATTTTCAAAATAGTTTTATATTATTTATTATTTATTTATTATTTTTATTATTTTTTTATATTACATAAATATTTTATTTATTATTATTTTATTTTTTTATTATTTTTATTTTTATTTTTATTTATTTATTTATTTATTTTTTATTTTTTACCTCCTAATTGGATTGACATTGTCCTCAATGGAGAGGAAAAATAAATAAAAGGGTGTAAATTATGTTTATTTATTTAGCATGGGTTTTCAAGCTTATGATCCTTCTCCAGCTTTTTGGTTCTCCAGCTTAGCCTAAAAGAGAAAATAAATTAGATTCAATAAGTATTGGGCTGCCTCCCAATAAGCGCTAAGTTTATTATCTTCAGCCAGATAAAATATAGTTTAATTCATTATGATTCTATTAATTATACTTGATCAATGTTTCGATTTAATGATATCCCTTCAATATATGGTTTAAGCCTTTGGCCATTTACCTTAAAAAAATTTTTACAGCTGGGATCATAGAGTTTGATTGCTCTATATGGGAATACATGACTAACTATGTAAGGTCCATCCTATCTGAATTTTAATTTTTCAGGGAATAATCGAAGCCTTGAGTTAAATAATCAGACTTGTTGATTTGGTTTAAAGGTTTTTCTTGAAATATGTTTATCAAGGAAGGCTTTCATTTTCTCCTTATAGATTTTTGAATTTTCATAAGCTTCTTGCCTTAATTCTTCTAATTCACTCAATTGTAACATCCAATTGGAACTAGCTTGATTTAAATTAAAATTTAATTATTTTATTGCCCAATATGCTTTATGTTCAAGTTCTATCGGAAGGTGACATGCTTTTCCATAGATTAATCTATAAGGAGACATTCCAATAGGGGTTTTATAAGCTATCCTATAGGCCCATAATGCATCATCTAATCGATCTGATCAATCTTTTTAATCAGGCCTAATAGTCTTTTGTAAGATATTCTTAATTTTCCTATTAGAGACTTCTACCTGGCCACTTGTTTGCGGATGGTATGGTGTAGCTATCTTATGTGTCACCCCATATTTTCGTAATAAAGTTCGAAATTGGTGATTTGTAAAATCGGTACCTCCATCACTAATGATAGCACGTGGAAATCCGAACCTAAAAAAGATATTCTTCTGAATAAATTTTAAGACTACTTTATGATCATTGGTTTGTATTGCTATTGCTTCAATCCATTTAGAAACATAATTGATAGCTACCAAAATGTATTCAAATCCATTGGAAGGTGGAAAAGGTCCCATAAAATCAATTCCCATACATCAAAAATTTCTACTACTAATATGGGGTTTAAAGGCATCATGTCTTTCTTTGAAATATTCCCTAAGGCTTGACACTTAAAACACTCATGACTAAAAGTATGGGCATCCTTAAATAATGTTGCCCAATAAAAACCACTCTGCAATACTTTGGCCGTAGTTTTTTATCCAGAAAAATGTCCTCCACAAGCAAGGGTATGACAAAATTGTAAGATACTCCATTGTTCAGATTCAAGAACACATCTACGAATGATTTCATCAGCACAAATTCTAAAAAGCTCAGGATCTTCCCAAAAATAATATTTGATTTGAGCAAAGAATCGATCCTTTTCATTCTTAGACCAGCCATCAGGAATTTATCCTATGACTAAGTAATTGACAATATCTGCAAACCAAGGAGTCTTTGTATGTAAAACTATTAATAATTATTCATCTGAAAAAGATTCTCTGATTGATATAGGTTCACTATCTTTAACAAGGATCCTAGATAGATGGTCTGCTACAATATTTTTAGATCCCTTCTTATCTCGAATTTCAATATCAAATTCTTGTAGCAGTAAGATCCATCTAATTAATCATGGTTTAGTATCTTTCTTTGAGAGCATGTATCTCAAGGCTGAATGATCCGAATAAATTATGATTTTTGATCCTAATAGATATGATCGAAACTTTTCTAGGGCAAACACAATGGCTAGCAACTCTTTTTCAGTGGTGGTATAATTCATTTGTGCTTCATTCAGAGTTCTACTGGCATAATAGATCACTACAGGACATTTGTTTACCCTTTGGCCCAGGACAGCTCCTATGGCAAAGTCTGAGGCATCGCACATAATTTCAAAAGGTAGTGACCAGTTAGGAGGTTGTATGATTAGAGCTTTGGTTATAGCTTCTCTTAAGATTTCATAAGCTTTAAGACAATTTTCATCAAAGTTAAAAGAAACATCTTTAGCGAGCAGATTACACAAAGGATGAGAAATTTTAGAGAACTCTTTGATGAAGCGACGATAGAATCCTACATGGCCAAGAAAAGATCAAATTTGTTTGACAGAAGTGGGAGGAGGAAGTTTAGAAATTAGTTCAACTTTAGCTTTATCTACCTCAATCCCTTTCTTAGATACTATATGTCCTAAAACGATCCCCTCTTGAACCATGAAGTGGCTCTTTTCCCAGCTTAACACTAGATTAGCCTCGATACATTGTTTTAATATTTTCTTCAAATTATTGAGGCAACTCTCAAAAGATTCTTCAAAGATTGAAAAATCATCCATGAATATTTCTAAGAAATCTCCTATCATGTCTGAAAATATTGATATCATGCACCTTTGAAAAATTGCAGGTGCATTACATAATCCGAATGACATTCTATGGAAAGCAAAGGTTCCATAGGGACATGTAAAGATGGTCTTTTCATGATCTCCTGGATAGATTACTACCTGATTGTATCCTGAGTATCCATCTAAAAAGCAAAAGTATTGTTGGCCTACTAGTCTTTCTAGGATTTGATCGATAAAGGCTAAGGGAAAGTGATCTTTTTGGGTGGTGTAATTGAGTTTTCTATAAATCTATGCAGAAACGGCCACCAATGGGAAAGTCATGTTGGTACTAAGTTTTCATGTTCAGTGCAGACAACCGTAAGTCCAGATTTTTTTAGAACAACTTATGTGGACTCACCCAGTGCTGTTCAGAGATAGGATAATAAATTCAGCATCTAAACCAATTTAATTACCTCTTTCCTTGACTATTTCTTGGCATGTTAGGGTTAAGCCGTCTTTGCATCTCTCGAGTTGGTTTGGCATTATCTTCTGTATAAATATGGTGGCATGCATTTGATGGACTAAATTCCTTTTAAATCGGCGATGGTCCACCCTATGGCCTCCTTATCATTGTTTTAAGATATTTTACCAATTATTTTTCCTATTTAGTAGTTAAGTTGAAAGCAATTATTACCGGTAGGGTTTTTCTTTGATCCTAAAAATACATACTTAAGTGATTCAGGTAAAGGTTTTTGTTCAAGTTGTTGGTGGAGTCTGAATTGAAAGGACGTAATGGTTGTCAATTTTTTTGCTTAGGTAAAGGGCTCAACTTATTTACGGACAAGGTAATGAATGTGAATGGTTGAGGTGAATTAAGCAGGGCATTTACTTCTTGGGTTTTGAGTTTCTTTAGTGGGTTCATCATCTTGCAGGTAAATCTAAGGAGGAACTTAGATTCAACTATTTCAATCTATCTGATTAATTACACAAGTAAGTCTTTCCTCCTCTTGGGTGTATTTTGGGGTATTAAAAATATTAATTCTTTACTTTTTGATTCCCAAAAAATATGTCCAATAGCTCCCATTTTACAGTTGATATTGGCATTGGCAGTTGCTAAGAATGGACATCCTAAAGATTATGGATTTTGGTTCAACTCTTTGGATGGTTCCATGTCAAGAATGAGAAAGTCTACAAAGAAATAAAGCATTTGTCTACTCTAAGTAGAACATTCTCAATCAAACACATGGTGTTTTTTATAGATCTATCAGCTATATTACAAAAATAATTCGATGTGGGTTTTAATTCTCCATCCAAATTTTTCATAAACCGAGGTTGGAAGTAGGTTACACTAGCTCCTAAGCTCTAGTAATGCTCGATTAAAGTTATACTCCTATAACACATGAAATTAAGGGTGCACCAGGATCTTTCATCTTTTGAGGTATTGGATTTTAATAGGACCGCACTTACATCCTCAGATAGCATAACTCTTTTTGGTGGTCCGTGGCTCACGCTTTTTGGGTGCAAGAGTTTTTTAAGAAATTTAGCATAGCTGGGGGACATGCTGAATTGCATCGAGGAGTGGTAAATTAATATGAACTTGTTTTAAATAGTTCCATTAGCTCCTTATTGCGTGCTTCTTGCTTTCTTACGAGAAAGAGCCTGCTTCTAAGGCCGAAGGGAACGGAGCTTTGGGTTTATAGGTCTCAGGTAAATCATCTATTTTCTTTTCTACTTTATTAGTATCAGTACCAGTCCTAAGCTCATGTTCTTCTATATGATTATCCTCTTCAAATTTTTCATTTTGGCTAACATCAGTATTGACCTCTATCACCTGGTCTTGGTATGGGTCCTTAAGTAATCCTACCACTGTTTAAGTTCAGATATTGCTTTTGGCTTTTCTATTGGGGATTCTTAGGTGGAATGTTAGAGTGGATGAGTAAATCCAGGTGGTTGATAGACATTGGATGGATTGTTTTTAGGATTTTGCAATTGGTTGGCTTGGGTAATTGACCTAGTTCTCTCCTTATGCTAGACTCAGCTATTGTCTTATTTGAGCTTCATAGCCTGGCAATTGATTGTTGTTGGCTTAGAATTATTGTTGAAGTGAATTGATTTATCATCGCTAGATGTCTGTTGATTAGGAGTGGGTATGAGGGTTGATTATAATGTAAAGTGGTTGAGAAGAATTGACTAGGTTGTCCCTATTATAGGCATAGTTCTGGTACTGGAGCCTATTTTTGATCAATTTTGAATTGGTGGGATTTGATTTCGAGCCTGAGTTTGTTGTGGTTTCAAGAGAATTAGGATGGTTTTCCCAATCAGGATTTATAAATTTGAATTTGGTCATTAAGTGGTTTGGAGTTTAACGCTTGAGCAGCTTGGACTGTGTTCTTGGACTAAGAGGTGGCATATTATGCAGCTTGGGACATTCACTTATCATGATGTGTTGTGGCCTACGCACACACTAGACACAAATCTCCTGATAATTAAGAGCTGGTCGTGTATTGTGCAGGAGATTTATCGTCCTAAGTTTTAGGAATGATCTATTTTCTAGGCATGATTGACTTTATCTAATTTTTGTGCTATTATGTTCAAGTCTGCCTTAGAAATTGAGTTCTGGAGTTTTGATCTCATAAATCTTGCCCATTTTTGTGTGAGAAATTTGATCTTCTAATAAGAAGGATAATGAAGCATGGGTTAATAGAGTTTTCACTTTAAGGTTTCACAATAAGGTTATAGCTTCATCCTCAATTTTGGCTCATGAATGCACCTCCACCATGATGCACATCCACCATCTGTTTATATTGATCTCCTAAACCTTTGAATAGAAAGCTTGTCTAATTGCCACTTAGATAGACTCAATGGTGTGGGCATTTTTCTAAGAAGTTCGTTTAGTCGGTTTTCTTGATTTATTGATTTGTTCCCCTAGAAAGCCTTGAGCAAATCCTGTGATGGCTTGTCTCATAGTATTTGTTCCGTCCTATGGGATAAAATTTTCTTAAGGAAATTCAATGTTGCATCTCTCCATGTTTGAATGTTTTCTAATGTGCAAGGCTAGTATCTTGGCTTTTATCTTTTTAATGAGAAAGGGAACAAGGTCAGTCTAAGGGCTCCATCAAAAAATGTCTAAATTTTACGTACTAGCAGATTTCCTAAGATTCATCCAGATTTTATAAGGAATCTTCATTGGCATTCCATAAAAATGAATCAAGCATTTGGATTGTGGTCGACTTGATCTCTTAGTGGCTAGCAAGGATAGTCC
>QRFJ01002962.1:0-34283 GCA_006176705.1 Cocos nucifera | reverse complement strand
TAGACAGATGGTCTGCTACAATATTTTTAGATCCCTTCTTATCTCGAATTTCAATATCAAATTCTTGTAGCAGTAAGATCCATCTAATTAATCATGGTTTAGCATCTTTCTTTGAGAGCAGGTATCTCAAGGCTGAATGATCCGAGTAAATTATGATTTTTGATCCTAATAGATATGATCTAAACTTTTCTAGGGCAAACACAATGGCTAGCAACTCTTTTTCAGTGGTGGTATAATTCATTTGTGCTTCATTCAGAGTTCTACTGGCATAATAGATCACTACAGGACATTTGTTTACCCTTTGGCCCAGGACAGCTCCTATGGCAAAGTCTGAGGCATCGCACATAATTTCAAAAGGTAGTGACCAGTTAGGAGGTTGTATGATTGGAGCTTTGGTCATAGCTTCTCTTAAGATTTCATAAGCTTTAAGACAATTTTCATCAAAGTTAAAAGAAACATCCTTAGCGAGCAGATTACACAAAGGATGAGAAATTTTAGAGAACTCTTTGATGAAGCGACGATAGAATCCTACATGACCAAGAAAAGATCGAATTTGTTTGACAGAAGTGGGAGGAGGAAGTTTAGAAATTAGTTCAACTTTAGCTTTATCTACCTCAATCCCTTTCTTAGATACTATATGTCCTAAAACGATCCCTTCTTGAACCATGAAGTGGCTCTTTTCCCAGCTTAACACTAGATTAGCCTCAATACATCGTTTTAATATTTTCTTCAAATTATTGAGGCAACTCTCAAAAGATTCTCCAAAGACTGAAAAGTCATCCATGAATATTTCTAAGAAATCTCCTATCATGTCTGAAAATATTGACATCATGCACCTTTGAAAAGTTGCAGGTGCATTACATAATCCGAATGGCATTCTATGGAAAGCAAAGGTTCCATAGGGACATGTAAAGGTGGTCTTTTCTGATCTCCTGGATAGATTGCTACCTGATTGTATCCTGAGTATCCATCTAAAAAGCAAAAGTATTGTTGGCCTGCTAGTCTTTCTAGGATTTGATCGATAAAGGGTAAGGGAAAGTGATCTTTTCGGGTGGTTGTATTGAGTTTTCTATAATCTATGCAGACACGCCACCCAAGTGGAAAGTCGTGTTGGTACTAAGTTTTCATGTTCAGTGCGGACAACCGTAAGTCCAGATTTTTTTGGAACAACTTGTGTGGGACTCACCCAGTGGCTGTCAGAGATAGGATAAATAATTCCAGCATCTAACCATTTAATTACCTCTTTCTTGACTACTTCTTGCATGTTAGGGTTAAGCCGTCTTTGCATCTCTCGAGTTGGTTTGGCATTATCTTCTGTATAAATATGGTGCATGCATATTGACGGACTAATTCCTTTTAAATCGGCGATGGTCCACCCTATGGCCTCCTTATATGTTTTTAGAATATTTACCAATTGGTTTTCCTGTTCAGTAGTTAAGTTGGAAGCAATTATTACTGGTAGGGTTTTCTTTGATCCTAAAAATACATACTTAAGTGATTCAGGTAAAGGTTTTAGTTCAAGTTGTGGTGGGGCCTGAATTGAAGGACGTAATGGTTCAATTTTTTGCTTAGGTAAGGGCTCAACTTTCACTGACCAAGGTAATGAATGTGATGGTTGAGGTGAATTAAGCAGGGCATTTACTTCCTGGGTTTGAGTTTCTTCAGTGGGTTCATCATCTTGCAGTAAATCTAAGGAGGAATTAGATTCAACTATTTCATCTACCTGATTGATTACAAAGCAGTCTTCCTCCTCTTGGGTGTACTTTGGGGTATTAAAAATATTAATTCTTACTTTTTGATTCCCAAAAGAAATGTCCATAGCTCCCATTTTACAGTTGATATTGGCATTGGCAGTTGCTAAGAATGGACGTCCTAAAATTATGGGATTTTGGTTCAGCTCTTGGGATGGTTCCATGTCAAGTATGAGAAAGTCTACAGGAAAATAACATTTGTCTACTCTAACTAGAACATCCTCAATCAAACCACATGGTGTTTTTATAGATCTATCAGCTAATTGCAAAATAACTGATGTGGGTTTTAATTCTCCAATCCCAAATTTTTCATAAACCGAGGTTGGAAGTAGGTTTCACACTAGCTCCTAAGTCTAGTAATGCTCGGTTAAAGGTTATACCTCCTATAACACATGAAATTAAGGGTGCACCAGGATCTTTCATCTTTTGAGGTATTGGATTTAACAGGACCGCACTTACATCCTCGGATAGCATAACTCTTTTGGTGGTCCGTGGCTCACGCTTTTGGGTGCAGAGTTCTTTAAGAAATTTAGCATAGGCTGGGACATGCTGAATTGCATCGAGGAGGGTAAATTAATATGAACTTGTTTAAATAGTTCCATTAGCTCCTTGTTGCGTGCTTCTTGCTTTTTACGAGAAGAGCCTGCTTCTAAGGCCGAAGGGAATGGGGCTTTGGGTTTATATGTCTCAGGCTAATTCATCTATTCTCTTCTTTTCTTTATCCATCTTATCAGTGTCAGTACCAGTCCTAAGCTCAGGTTCTTCTATATGATTATCCTCTTCTTCAAATTTTTCATCTTGGCTAACATCAGTATTGGACCTCTATCACCTGGTCTTGGTATGGGTCCTTAAGAATCCTACCACTTCTAAGTTCAGATATTGCTTTGGCATTTTCTAATTGGGGGTTCTTAGGTGGAATGTTAGATGGATGAGTAAATCCAGGTGGTTGATAGACATTGGATGGATTATTTTTAGGATTTGCAATTGGTTGGCTTGGTAATTGACCTGGTTCTCTCCTCATGCTAGACTCAGCTAATTGTCCTATTTGAGCTTCTAGCCTGGCAATTGATTGTTGTTGGCTTAGAATTAATTGTTGAAGTTGATTGAATTTATCATCGGCTAGATTGGTCTGTTGATGAGGAGGTGGGTATGAGGGCTGATTATAATGCAGTGGTTGAGAAGACTGACTAGGTTGTCCCTTATTATAGGCATAGTTCTGGTACTGGGGCCTATTTTGATAATTTTGAATTGGTGGGATTTGAGTCTGAGCCTGAGTCTGTTGTGGTTTCCAAGAGAAATTAGGATGGTTTCTCCAATCAGGATTATATGAATTTGAATATGGGTCATTAAGTGGTTTGGAGTAACCTTGAGCAGCTTGGACTTGTTCTTGGATAAGAGGTGGTAATTGTGCAGCCGTGGGACATTCGCTTACATGATGTGTTGGACTAGCACAAATAGAGCAAATCTCCTGATAATTAGAAGCTGGTGTGTATTGTGCAGGAGATTGTTGACCTAGATTTAGGAATTGATCTAATTTCTGGGCAATAAGATCGACTTTATCTAATTTTTGTGCTATTATGTTCAAGTCTGTCTTAGAATTAAGTTCTGGAGTTTTGATCTCATAAATTCCTGCCCATTTTTGTTGAGAAATTGATCTTTCATAAGAGGATAATGAAGCATGGTTAATAGAGTTTTCACTTAAGGTTTCAAATAAGGTATAAGCTTCATCCTCACTTTTGCTCATGAATGCACCTCCACAGGATGCATCAACCATCTGCTTATATTGATCTCCTAAACCTTCATAGAAAGCTTGTACAATTTGCCACTTAGATAGACCATGGTGTGGGCATTTTCTAAGAAGTTTCCTTAAGTCTTTCCCATGATTCATGAATTTGTTCCCCTGGAAGCTGAGCAAATCCTGTGATGGCTCGCCTCATAGTATTGGTTCGTCCTATGGGATAAAATTTCTTAAGAAATTCATGTTGCATCTCTGCCCATGTTTGAATTGTTCTTCCTAATGTGCCAAGCCAGTACTTGGCTTTATCTTTTAATGAGAAAGGGAACAAGGTCAGTCTAAGGGCATCATCAAAAAAATTCTGAATTTTTACCGTAGAGCAGATTTCTAAGAATTCATCCAGATGTTTGTAAGGGTCTTCATTGGCATTCCCATAAAAAGATGGGAGCATCTGGATTGTGGTCGACTTGATCTCATAGTGGCTAGCAGGGATATCAGGTATGTGGATGCAAGTCGATGGGTTGTAGGTGGAAGGAATAAAGTATTCCTTCATCTGCCTAGGTGGTTCTTCACGATTTCCAGCCATTTGATTATCTGGTCTTAAATGAAATAGTCTTTCAATTTCAGGATTTGGTTTAACTAGGTCAAGAAAAAGTGATCTTCTACCGTGCATGTACTAGTGCAACCGATATATGGTTCAAGATATATATATATTTTTATTTTTTTTAAATTTTTTTTTATTTTTTATTTTTTTAAGAAAAGAAGAGGGAAAGAAAGAAGAGGGTTCTAAAAAAAATCCTAAGGAGTCTTAAATCTAGAGATGATAGAGAGAAGAGTTAATTTGTGGTTTATATTTGATGTTATTTAGCAAACAAGTTAGGCAATCAATCCTGACCAAGGGTTGTCTTAGGTCTAGATAGCTCCTAACTATCAAGATCACCTTTGAGCCCTCCAAGTAGAGGATTAGCCAATCAACTGGTCAGATAAGTGTAAGATTGGTGGGAGTCCCCCCATTGCTTGCCTTAGACACCAATTGTGCTTGGCCAGGTAAGCGAACGGAACCAATTAAGTAACCACCTTCCTTCGGGCTTAGTCATCCCTGAACCACTTTTCTAGACACCAGTCAAATTGATTAACCCTAACTTGGTTCAACTCTTATGGTTTCTTATCCTATTGAACTCAAATATCCTTAAGGGTTAATGTCTAATTGATTTTAAGAGTTAAGGTTTGGGTTAATGCAGGATGCTGGTTGATTGTTTGTGGGCCAAGGAAGGGTGATCAAATTCCTACCTTATCTTGTTTAATGGGTTGTACCCTTAATTTGATTTAATATGAATATGCAAAAAAAAAAAATTTCAATCAAAGAGTTCTATGCAATTTATGAAGAAAAATCCTGATTTTCTGAACCAGGTTCGTTCAGATCTGATCGAATCAAGAGATATATTTCAAAAATTTTTTTCTTTGATCCGAATTAGATATGAGATGTTTCAGATCTGATCTTTATTATTCTAATGATTAAAATAAAATTTAGATAAATTAAATTAGATTTAATTTATCTTGATGTAGGGTAATCCTATTATCCGTTGATGATCCTGTAAGCAGTAGAAGGTTCTAGATCTAGCCATGCAAGTGCCTGGCTTCTATCGATATCTACTTAGGCTGGATCTAGAGATTCTCTTCTTCTCTATCACATCTTCAAAAATCAGATTTGAATCTAATTTGGAGAATCTTCAAAACAGCTTTCGAAGATCAGCAGTTGTCCTTTGCAGCAGCGCAGCCTTCTAGCTTTCTATCGCCTTTCTCTCATCTGGATTGCACCAACTGAGAACCCAAACATCTTTGGGTGTGGAGAGGAGAGGGAGAAGATGGACTTGGCATGGAGGAGGAAGAGAGAGGCAGCCTTGGGGCGTGGGAATTATGTTCTCTCTTTGAGTTGGGCGTAGGGTCTTATTTATAGACTATGCGTGATCCAACTCCTCTTCTTCCCAAACAATCACAACTCTTTGTGAAATCGATATAAATCTGACTGGTGGGAATAGAGTTCCTTGGATTCATTCTTAGATGGCTCCTAAGATCAGTCAAAGTTGATTCTTAGGAGTCTAATCGAAATCCAAAAAGGAGATGGAGTCCCTATCCAATAGGGACTCCTAGGCGCCTCATGCTTCGGTGCACGCCACCCTTGGCATGCACCCTCCTCCTTGCCAGCTTCTGGTAGGGGGACAAGCCCCCACCAGCTCTCCAATAGGTGCGTGACATGTGGATAGAAGTCAAAGTGTCAATGATCAATATTTGACCAATCAAAGGTCAACTTTTGACCAAAGTCAAAGGACGAGAAATGGTAGGTGACCAAAAATGGTAGGTATTGTCTTATAAAATAAGACAACCCTTTTCTGACCTAGACAGGCTCCAGTCAGACCAAGTGAAGGCCTCTGATCGAGCACAAACTCCTTTGGCTCAATCAGGACAACTATTTATGATAGTAAAAGAAGAATGTTAGGTTCAATCGAGTGCTAGCATGATTTTCTTGAACCTAATTGAATCTCATTCAGATCAATTGAACTGGATTAGTTCAATTGATGATCACTAGACTCAAACCCTTGTTTGTGTGATCCAGTTAGGTTTAGTTCTATTTGGTAACGGGATATGTCATGATTTCTATCATCGACATCATCGAAACTCCTTTCGATGGATCAAAACTTTTTTGATTCGAACAGCTAGAATGATCAATCATATAAATCATTCTAATTGCTCCCAAAATCCACCAGTGACACCTAAACAGTATATGGTGGCAACCCATCAGAGCTAAATACGAACCTCTTGGTGTAGCTACCTGTGTGATTAAGTTCTTCTATCTTGAGCTCCGATTAGATTAGGGTTAAGGTGAACTCGTCAAACCCTAGTTTCTGTCATATGATGTAATCATTCGATTTAAGTCTGATGTGAAAATCTAAATAGAAACTCTTTCAATTATTTCACTCTGCCATGGCCATCGACTTCTGGACTTGATTCTCATGATCATCATAGGGCTGCTCCTCTACCATCGAGGTAGATAGATTCCATCTTGATGCAATCTAGTTCCTACAATGAACATGCTATAGCCAACATACACCTGAGGATTTCGAATGGCTAGGAGATCGAGTTATGGTGTAGTCAAACTATAACACCCTCAATATGAACTGCTGATGCACCTCAGGTCAAAGAACCAAACACACCACTGCAGCATCGAGTCAGTCATTGACGAGAAGGTAGACTTCGTAATGATTACTTGAGGTGGTTATGCTCAGTGCCCTCGTTCTCTAACGAGTATCTATACTCTCGCTTTGGTGTCTCCACACCATAGACTCAAGATTCATCTATTAAAGAGAAGCGATTGTACACCAACCTTTTGAATCAATCACCATCCTCATGATGATCCTATGGTCGGAAGCATTTTATAAGTTAATAGTGATTATTCATGTCTTAAATTTTCAACTCTTAAAAATATGAATTATCATTATCATTAACTCAAAGGATGTATCACAGACACTAAATACACATATGTGATAGAAAATAATTCATTTTATTGATTTTAGTCAAAATTATAATTTTGCCCCTAGAAGTATATTACAAGTGTCAGCCAATTTTGGGTTCTAGGGCACATATATCTAACAATTTAAAGTAGATGCTGAAGGAAAATCCTGATTTCTCGGTCCAGGTTCGTTCAGATCTGATTAGATCAAGAGATATATTTCAAAAATTTTCTCTTAACCTCAATCAGATCTTGATATGTTTCAGATCTGATTCTTATTATTTAATAAATAAAATAAAACAAGATAAATTAAATCAAATTCAATTTACCTGATTTGGGTAATCCTATTACCCTGTAGATGATCCTGATTGCAGCGGAAGGTTCTGGATCTAAGCCATGCAAGCGCCTGGCCTCTACCGGTATCCACTTTCGGGTTGGATCTAGAGATCCTCTTCTTCTCTATCACACCTCCAAAAATCAGATCTGGATCTGATCTGGAGGATCTTCAAAACTCTTTTGAAGATCTGCAGTCGTCCTTTTGCAGCAGCGCAGCCTTCTTGCTTTTGATCGCCTTTCCTTGATCTGAATCGCACCAAACTAAGTCCAAAACACCTTTTGGACGTGGAGAGCAAGAGGAGAAGAGACTATGGCGTGGAGAAGGAGGGGAGAGGCAGCCTTGGGGCGTGGGAAATCTCTATTGACTTCACTTAGGATTAGGGTTGGGCGCAGGGTCTTATTTATAGACCTCTTGTGATCCAACTCCTCTTCCTCTCAACCAATCACAACCCTTTGTGAAATCAGATCTAAATCTGATTGGTTGGAATAGAGACCCCTGGATTCCTCCTTAGAGGGCGCCTAAGACCAGTCAAACTGGATTCTTAGTAGAACTCTGATTGGAATCCAAAAGGGAGGTGGAGTCCTTGTCCAACAAGGACTCCTAGGCGCCTCCTACTTGGGCTCACGCCACCCTTGGCGTGCGCCCTTCTCCTTGCCAAGGTTCTGGCAGGGGGACAGGCCCCCACCAGCTCTCCAATAGGTGCATGACATGTGGTCAAAAGTCAAAGGGTGAATGGTCAACGTTTGACCAGTCAAAGGTAGACTTTTGACCAAAGTCAAAGAACAAGAAATGGCAGGTGACCAAAAATGGCAGGTAATGTCTTACAAATAAGACAACCTATTCTGACTTGGACAACCTCCAGTCAGACCATATGAAGGCCTCTGATTGAGCACAAACTCCTTTGGCTCAGTCAGGACAACTTATTTGTGATAGTAAAAGAAGAACGTTAGGTTCAATCGAGTGCTAACACGATTTCCTTGAACCTAATTGAATCTCATTCAGATCAATTGAACTAGATTCAGTTCAATTGATGATCACCAGATTCAAACCCTTGTTTGTGTGACCCAGTTAGGTTCAGTTCTGTATGGTAATGGGATATGTCATGATCTCTATCATAGACATCATCGAAACTCCTTTTGATGGATCAGAACTCTTCTGATTCGAACAGCTAGAATGATTGATCATCTAAATCATTCTAATTGCTCCCAAAATCCACCAGTGACACCTAGCAGTATATGGTGGCAACCCATCAGAGCTGAATGCGAACCTCTTGGTGCAGCTACCTGTGTGATTAAGTTCTTCTATCTTGAGCCCCGATTCAGATTAGGGTTAAGGTGAACTCGTCAAACCCTAGTTTCTGTCATATGATGTAATCATTCGATTCGAGTCCAATGTGAAAATCTAAATAGAAACTCTTTCTATTATTTCACTCTACCATGGCCATGGATTTCTGGACTTGATTCTCATGATCATCATAGGGCTACTCCTCTACCACCGAGGTAGATAGATCCCATCTTGATGCAATCCAGTTCCTACAATGAACATGTCACAGCCAACATACACCTCAGGGTTCCATATGGCTAGGAGACCGAGTAATGGTGTAGTCAAACTATAACACCCTCAAGGTGAACTGCCGATGCATCTCAGGTCAAAGAACCAGACACACTACTGCAGCATCGAGTCAGTCATTGACGAGAAGGTAGACTTCCCTAATGACTACTCGAGGTGGTCACGCTCAGTGCCCTCGTTCTCTAACGAGTACCTGTACTCTCGCTCCGGTGTCTCCACACCGTAGACTCAAGACTCATCTACTAAAGAGAAGCGATTCGTACACCAACCTTCCGGATCAATCACCATCCTCGTGATGATCCTATGGTCGGGAGCTGTTTATGAGTTAATAATGATTATTCATGTCTTAAATTTTCAACTCTTGAAAATATGAATTATCATTACCATTAACTCAAAGGATGTATCACAGACACTAAATACACATGTGTGATAGAAAATAACCCATTTTATTAATTATAGTCAAAATTACAATTTTGCCCCTAGAAGTGTATTACAAGTGTCAGCCAATTTTAGCTTCTAGGGCACATATATCTAACAGATGCATGCAACTAATTTAATTTTGAAAGGCTTACCTTGCCTCCAGCAATCACCAAAAAAAAAAAAAGAATAAAACTAATATGATGGATGCTCTAAATAATTAGGATTTCTAATCTTATGATGAGATTTTTAATTAGGTTTGAGTAGGTAATTTTTAATTAATTTAAAAATAAAGTAAATATTAAAAATAAGGAAAGAGATTTAAGGTTTAGGAATGATCTCACTAAATAGGATTGAGAGTTTTGTTCGTGCCCTAATCTTCCTTGTTCTTTTCTCTATTTTTTTTTGCAAAATAAATAAGAAAAATAATTAGTAGGCAGTAAAAAGATCAAAGAAATGAAAAAATTTTAATTTTTATGCCTCTCGACAACGGCACCAAAAATTTGATAAGAATGCGATGTTGTCGTTAAGACACTATGTTTATCAATTTAAATCCGACTCTTTACTTTTTAAATTAATTAAAAATTATGAAGAGAGTAGTGAGTCGGGTCGAATCCACAGAGAGGCAATAATTTATTTCTAAAATCTTTGATTCTTTTATTATTTTTTTTATTATTATTTTTTTTAAAGAAAAGAAAAGAAGAGCTTTTGAAAATTAAGATTGGAAAATAGATTTATAAATAAAAGTAGAATTTAAATTATGTAAAAATAAATTTGGTACTAAGATCTACTATTTAGATCTTAGCAACTACTTGCAACAAAATTAAAAAGCAATGAAGAATAATTAATTTAAAGAGCTAGAATTGAAAAGAATAATAAAATTTTCTTTATTAAATTTAAAACTCAGATGCAGAATTTAAATATAAGAAATTAAAAAAAATTTGGAATTTTAATATAAGAGATTAAAAAGAAAGAGAGAGAAAACTAGAAGGAGATCGCAGATCAGCGTAGGCGTGGAGATGGTGTAGAAGACTGATCTTTCTTCTCAGCACTATAGCTTTGAAGCAACCTTTAACCCAGAGCTTGGCTTCCACCCTATACCTTGGCTTTCCTTCCACTCGATCTATCCGTTTCTAGAGGCTTGGGGTTCTTTTTATAGAGCTAGGAGGGTTGAATATTTTTTTTCTAGAGGCAATGTGAGACTAATAGCCTTTGTAATCATCCAAATACAAAGAAATTTGAGTAAAATTTAGATCAAATAGCTTTAATATGAATCTGGTAAGTCTGGTGAAATCTAACTATTCAATAAGAATCCAACGGTCCAAAAATAATCAAAATCGGATGCATATCGGCCCAGATCAGGTTGGATTAAATTTTGACCGTCCGATTGCATGTTGATGGAGGAAATCTGACCATAAATCATGCGCCGGGAGTCTTGATCATCATCGAGATTGTTTTGGACCATCAGATCATCCCCTGGATTGAGCGCTACCATTAGATGGCGATTCGCATGAAGTCTGAGGTTGAATCAAATTCGGAAATAACCATAGCCGTTCGATCTTGACCGTAAGCTACCACAATCATCCGATGGCACAATTATTGTTCTTATGGACCACATGGATCGACCGCATGGCACACCACAGCCAATCAACACTTTTGTTGTCGAGTGAAAATACCAGATTGCTCTATGAGCTGCAATAAATTTCTATGGACCTTTTAAGGGTCTAGGTCCACCACGTGGCAAGTTCCGATTCGCCGATGACTGCTGAGCTGGCGGTCCACACTATGCTGTAGATCGGCTGATGGCTTTTGAACTTGAGTCGGCTAGCGTGGATGGCTTAGCACGCCGGCTTGGTCAGCTTGGCTTGGCACGTTTGGATGCGCCGGCTGCTGCGGCATGGCGGCTTGAGCCGTTTGAGCCATATGTTATTTTTCATAAATTTTTTTTTTATTTTATTTATTTAAAAATTCATATCCTTTTCATTTTAGCTTCGTTTTGCTTCAAACTTATTTCGTTATGATCAAAAAAATGAGCTCTTTCTATTGATTATAAATTGTTTTCAAATTTTTTTCTTTTTTAATTAATTTTTTAATTAATAAAAATATAAATTTCTTAAAAATTATATATAAATTGATTAATAATTCTTAAAAATTAATATAAATTAATTAATAAATTAATACTTTTATTAATAAATTTATGGTACTTATCAACTACACATAGAATAATTCTATTCCTAGTCTAGTCATGCATCTCATACATCTTATATCTAGATTATTTAATTTTCTTAATTTTTAATTTTAAATCTAATCACATCTAATGTGACATCTAAAATCATCTAATTATTAGATCAAAATTATATTAAAATTAGATATAAATAATTCTAGAACCTAGCTCTGATACCAGTTGAAGTCCTGGGTCAGGTTCGTTCAGATTTGATTAGATCAAGAGGAATATTTTAAAATTTTTTTCTTAAATCTAAATTAGATCTAAAACTCTTTAGATCTAATTTTATTGATCTAATAAAATAAAATAAAAATAAATTAAATTAAATCTAATTTAGTTATACCTTATTGTGGGTAATCCTATTATCCTGTGATGATCCTGATATTTGCCTGAGGTTCTAGATATAGCCATGCAAGCACCAGGCCTCTACCGGTATCCACTCATATAGAATCTGGAGATCTTCTCCTTCTCAATCTGTACTCTAAAGATTAGATCTGGATCTGATCTTGAAGATCTTTAAAATACCTTTTGAAGATCGGATGTTGTCTCTTGCAGCAGTGCCGCCTTCTTGCTTTCTTGTCACCTTTCTCTTGCTTGGATCGCACCAAACTGAAGCCCAAAATATTTTGGGCATGGAGAGGAGACAGAGAATCTAAAGGAGGCATGGAGAAGGAGGGAGAGGGGCTATGTAGCATGGGCAAAGGGCAGAAGCTCACAATCATGGATGGATAGGATTTATATAGATCCTGCTGCACCATGCAGTACCACATCATCCTGGCTAATCATGGCTTTTCGTACAATCAGATCTAAATCTGATTGATGGGATGACATCACCTGATCTAATTAAATTAGAGTCCCTCACAAACCTCCTTAGGTGGCACCAAGACTGATTAAAGAAGAATCTTTGGTGCCACCCAAGTAGAGAGGACGAAGCAACTAGAGTCCCATCCGTATGGGACTCCAATCTTTATCCTCTTTGGGCGCACGTCTCCCTAGATGTGTACCCTCTCTCTTTCCCCCTTTTAGTAGGGGATAAATCCCCATCTACTCTCCTATAGGTTCATAACACATGGACAGATGTCTAAGTGTCAAAGGTTAATGTTTGACCAAAGTCAAAGAACAAGATTTAGCAGGTGACAAAAAATGACAGGTATTGTCTCAAATTTATCTTATAAATTAAGACAATCCTTTTTTGACCTAGACAAGCTCTAATAAGAGCAAGTAAAGGTTTTTGAGTGAGCCCAAAAATATTTGGCTTGATTGAGATAACTTTTAATAATTATTGAAGGAGAATATCAGGCTTAATCATGTGCTAGCACGATTTTCTTGAACCTAATTTAATCTTATTCAAATAAATTGAACTAGGTTAGTCCAGTTGATGATATCCAGATCCAAACCTTTGATTGTGTGACCCAATTAGGTTCAGTTTTGTATGGTAATGGGATATGTCATGATCTCTTTCATTGCCATTATCGAAACACCTTCCGATGGATCATAACTTTTTTGATTCGGACAACTAGTATGATCGATCATCCAAATCATTCTAATTGCTCTCAAAATCTACTAGTGACACCTAGCAGCATATGGTGGTAACCCATGTGAACTGAAAATGAACCTTTCAGTGCAGTTATCTATGTGATTAAGTTCCTCCATCTTGAGCCCTGATCGGATTAGGGTTAAGGTGATCTCGTCAAACCCTAATTTCCATCATATGAATTAATCATTCGATTCAAGTCCGATGTGAAAATTCTAATAGAAACTCTTTCTATCATTTCACTCTGCCATGGCCATGGGCTTATGGACTTGATTCTCATGATCATCATTGGGCTGCTCCTCATCTACCGAGGTAGATAAATCCTCTATTGGTACCATCCAATTCCTATAATGAACATGCTATAGCCAACATACACCTCAGGATTCTAAATGGCTAGGAGATCGAGTTATGGTGTAGTCAAACTATAATACCCTCAAGGTGAACTATCGATGCACCACAGGTCAAAGAACCAGACACACCACTGCAGTTTTGAGCCAGTCCTTGAGGAGAAGGTAGACATCCTGATGACTGCTCGATGTGGTCATGCTTAGTGCCCTCGTTCTGTAACGAGTATCTATGCTATCGCTCTGGTGTCTCTACACCATAGACTCAAGACTCATCTATCCTAAAGAAGCGATCTACACCAATCTTCCAGATCAATCACCATCCTCATGATGATCCTACGGTCGGAAGCATTTTATAAGTTAATAATAAAAATTCATGTCTTAAATTTTCAACTCTTGAAAATATAAACCATCATTACCATTAACTCAAGGAATGTATCACCGACACTTTCAAATACACACTATGATAGAAAATAACCCATTTTATTATTTATAATCAAAATTATAATTTTGCCCTTAGATGTGTATTACAAGTGTTATCCAATTTTAGCTTCTAGGGCACACATATCTAACTCCTCAGACTATACAACTATTTCTTCAACCATAGCTTGTTCGTCATGTTCTTCCCCATGTATGTATTCTCCCATCTCTCTCAGAGCCTCTTTGCCATAGTTTCTATGTAAACTTTGGACAAAATCTGATCAGCCAAGCACATCCGATTTATGCTAAAAGCAATTTTCTCCAACTCATCCCAATCCTCAGCATTATTCTTTTCTGGCCTTTTTTGTATCAAGACCTTATAGATCCTCTATTGAACCAACAAGTCCTTTACTCTTTGTTGCCATTGGGTAAAGTTTTCCTTGCCATAAAACTTCTCAAAATCCACCTTGAATCCACTTGATCCCATGACTTCAAACAAGTTAAGAATAGATCCCTAACATTCTTCAGGATCACACACCAGTAAAACTATCCTTCATAGAAAATCTAACTAGCCCTAGATCCTCTTTCCAAACTTCTGTATCACCGTTCCTCCATGTAAACAATCTCCATCTCAGTCTAGAGATAACCATGAAGCAAACTAGAAAAACCTAGTGCAACAGATCTAGGATGTAGTAAACCCTAGGTGTCTTCTTTCCTTCCATGCAACACTACTCCAATACCAAATATTGGGAATATACGCTCTTCCCACATAGATCGGCATGGCCATCGATGATTAGCCAAGCAACTAGAAAGTACTTTTCAAAGATCTCTGTAAAAGTATGATCAAATAAATCAAGGAATAGAGAAGAAGAGGAGATTTTTAAGAGAAAAGAGCTTTTATTCAGTATATTTCAGCACTCTTACAATCTTGACCTATTTTCAGTATATATACTTTACAAAAGGTCAAACCCAAGCTCATAGAAAAACTCTCTAAATCCAAACAACCTACGTACATAAAATAATAACTCACAAAAACTAAGCTAGTCTAGTTTCAAACTGAGCTAACTAACTTACGACTGGGTCAGGTCAATCCTAGACTGAGCCGATCCAATTATGTACCTTGCCAACGGTCTGAAAATGCTGCTCTCTATCTGAATTTTTCTCTGAGACCTAGTCGACCCAATCCTGAACTAAGCCAACCCAGTTCCCAACTGAGCCAGCTCAGTCTCAGAGTGAGCCAGCCCAATTTCTAAACTTTACTATTAAGACTGATTCTTCTTCCAGCTCACTCCCATTTTCCCATGACCTATCTTCTCATATTTTCAAGACTTTGGAGTAATACTTTTGAGCTCACAGATGTTAGATATGTGTGCCCTAAAAGCCAAAATTGGCTGACATTTGTAATATACTTCTAGGGGCAAAATTATAATTTTGACTATAAATAATAAAATTGGTTATTTTATATCATAAATGTGTATTTAGTGTCTGTGATACATCCCTTGAGTTAATGATAATGATAATTCATATTTTCAAGAGTTAAAAATTTAAGACATGAAATTTTATTATTAACTCATAAAATGCTTTCGACTGTAGGGTCATCATGAGCATGGTGATTTATCCGAAAGATTGGTGTACAATTGCTTTTTTATCATAGATGAGTCTTGAGTCTATGGTGTACAGACACTAGAGCAAGAGTGTAGATACTCGTTAGAGAATGAGGGCATTGAGCATGACCACCTCGAGTAGTCATAAGGAAGTCTACCTTCTCATCGATGACTGGCTCGAAGCTATAATATTATATCTAGTTCTTTGACCTGAGGTGCATTGATAGTTCACCTTGAAGGTGTTATAGTTTGACTACATCATAACTCGATCTCCTAGCCATTCGAAATCCTAAGGTGTATGTTGGCTATAGCATGTTCATTGTAGGAATTGGATTGCATCAAGGGAAAATCTATCTACCTTGATAGATGAGGAGCAGCCCTATGATGATCATGAGAATCAAGTCCATAAGCCCATGGCCATGGCAGAGTGAAATAATAGAATGAGTTTCTATTAAGGTTTTCACATTGCACTTGAATCAAATGATTAAATCAGATGACAGAAATTAGGGTTTGACGAGTTCACCTTAACCTTAATCTGATCAGGGGCTTAAGATAGAAGAACTTAATCACATAGGTAGCTGCACCGAGTGGTTTGTCTTCAGTTTTGATGGATTGCCACCATATACTGCTAGGTGTCACCAATGGATTTTGGGAGCAATTAGAATAATTTAGATGATCGATCATTCTAGTTGTCTGAATCAGAAGAGTTTTGATCCATCAGAAGGTATTTTAATGATGTCGATGATAGAGATTATGACATATCCTATTACCATACAGAACTAAACCTAACTAGATCACACAAACAAGGATTAGGATCTGGATATCATCAATTGGACTAACACAATTCAATTGATTTGAATTAGATTCAATTAGGTTCAAGAAAATCATGCTAGCACACGATTGAGCCTAATGTTCTCCTTGTACTATAATTAAAAGTTGTCTCGACTGAGCCAAATGTGTTTATACTCACTCAGGTACCTTTACTAGATCTAACTAAAGCTTGTTCAGGTTAGAAAAGAATTGTCTTAATTTATGAGATAAATTGAAGACAACACCTGCCATTTTTCGTCACCTGCTAATTCTTGCCTTTTGACTTTGGTCAAACATTGACCTTTGACACTTAGGCATCTGCCCATATGTGATGCATCCATAGGAGAGCAAATAGGAACTTGTCCCCTTACTAGAAAATGGAAAGAAGGGGGTGCATGCCTAGGGAGGCATGCATCTAAGGATAGGGACACCTCGAGTCCCATACAGATGGGACTCTAGGTTGCTTCTTGGAATGAACATAGGAGGCACCAAGGGACTCTACTTTGATCAGTCTTGGCACCACCTAAGGATGATTTGAGCAGGCTCTTATTTGATTAGATCAGATGATGTCATCCCATCAATTAGATTTAGATCTGATTGCATGAAGCGACGTGATTGACCAGGATGTTGTGGCACTGCATGGCATAGTCGGGTCTATATAAATCCTGTCTGCGCCTAGCTTTCAAGAGAATCAACCCATAGCCCATGCCACAAGACTACCCCTCTACCTCCTTTATGCCATCTTCTAATCCTCTCTCTCCTTTTCGAAGGAAAATCCTAATTTCTTGGGTCAGGTTCATTCAGATCTGATTGGATCGAGAGGCATATTTCAAAAATTTTCTCTTAGATCCTAATCAAATTTGACATTTTTCAGATCTAATTTTATGATCTAATAAATAAGAAAATAAAATTAAATTAATTTTACCTTGATTTTGGGTAATCTGATTATCAATTGATGATCCTGTCGAAGACCTGAGGTTCTAGATCTAGCCACGCAAGCACCTAGCCTCTACCGGTATCCACTCGAGCTGGATCTGAAGATCTTCTTCTTCTCTTTCTTTTCTCCAAAAATTCAATTTGAATCTGATTTGGAGAATCTTCAAAATTTTTTCTGAAGATCACCCGTCATCTCTACAGCAGTGCTGCCTTCTTCCTTTTTCGTCAGCCTTTTCTTGCCTAACTCGCACTAATCTAAAGGCCCAACTTCCTTAGGCGTGGAGAGAGGAGGAGAGAGAGGGCCGAATGATGGCATGGAGAAGGGAGAGAGGCTGCCTTGGGGCATGGCTAAGAGAAAGAGAGCTCAAAAGGTGGGCGCAGATAGGGTCTATTTATAAACTCTGCTATGCCATGCAGTGCTGCATCACCCCAGCCAATCATGTTGCTTCGTGCAATCATATCTAAATTTGATTGGTGGGATGACATTACCTGATCCAATCAGATAAGAGATCCACAGGTTCATTCTTAGATGGTGCCTAAGACTGGTCAAAGTAGATACACAAGGGCCACCTAAGTAGAAACCAAGAAGCAATCTATTGTCCCATCCGTATGGGACTCCAGCATCACTATCCATAGGCGCACGCCATCCTAGGCATGTGCTCCCTTCTTTCCAATTTCTAGAGAGGGGACAAGCCCCTATCTACTCTCCAATAACTGCATGACACATGGGCAGATGTCCAAGGGTCAAAGGTCAATGTTTGACCATGTTAAAGTACAAGAATTAGCAGGTGACGAAAAATGATAGGTGTTGTCTCAAATTTATCTCATAAATTAAGACAACCCTTTTTTAACTTGGACAAGCTTCAGTTAGATCAGGTAAAAGTACCTGAGTGAGCACAAACTCATTTAGCTTAGTCGAGATAACTTTTATGATAGAAAAAGAAAAATGTTAGGCTCAATCATGTGCTAGCACGATTTTCTTGAACCTAATTGAATCTTATTCAAATCAATTGAACTAGATTAGTCTAATTAATGATATCCAGGTCCAAACCTTTGTTTGTGTGATCCAGTTAGGTTCAGTTTTGTATGGTAATGGGATATGTCATGATCTCCATCATCGACATCATTGAAACTCCTTTCGATGGATTAGAACTCTTCTAATTCAGACAACTTAGAATGATCGATCATCTAAATCATTCTAATTGCTCCCAAAATCTACCAGTGACACCTAGCAGTATATGGTGGCAACCCATCAAAACTAAAAATGAACCTCTTGGTGCAGTTACTTGTGTGATTAAGTTCTTCTATCTTGAGCCCCGATCAGATTAGGGTTAAGGTGAACTCGTCAAACCCTAATTTCTATCATATGATTTAATCATTCGATTCAAGTCCGATGTGAAAACCTTAATAGAAACTCTTTCTATTATTTCACTCTCTGCCATGGCCATGGGCTTATGAACTTGATTCTCATGATCATCATAGGGCTGCTCCTCATCCTACCGAGGTAGATAGATTCCATCTTGGTGCAATCCAATTCCTACAATGAACATGCTATAGCCAACATACACCTCAGGGTTTCGAATGGCTAGGAGACCGAGTCATGGTGTAGTCAAACTATAACACCCTCAAGGTGAACTACCGATGCACCTCAGATCAAAGAACCTAGACATACCACTACAGCATCGAGTCAGTCATCGACGAGAAGGTAGACTTCCTTATGACTACTCGAGGTGGTCACGCTCAGTGCCCTCATTCTCTAACGAGTATCTGTACTCTCGCTCTGATATCTCTACACCATAGACTCAAGACTATCTACTATAAAGAAGCGATTGTATACTAACCTTCCAGATCAATCACCATCCTCATGATGATCCTACAGTCAGGAGCATTTTATGAGTTAATAATGAAGATTTTTGTCTTAAATTTTCAACTCTTGAAAATAAGAATTATCATTACCATTAACTCAAGGGATGTATCACAGACACTAAATACACATATGTGATAGAAAATAATTCATTTTATTATTTTTAGTCAAAATTATAATTTTGCCCCTAGAAGTGTATTATAAGTGTCAGCCAATTTTGGCTTTTAGGGTACACATATCTAACAAACTTCCACTTGACCTAAAGCCAGTTGGCTACAAATCTAAGTTCCATCTTTTCAAGGTGCGCTTCGATCTTCTGCTAGCCCAACGGCTTTGTAAGTGGATCCACCGCATTATCTGTGGAGTCGACTCTCTTGACATCGATGTAACCCTTCTCGAGGTAATCACGGATGAGGTGGTATCACCGCTCGATGTGCTTGGATTTTTGGTGAGACCTCGGCTCCTTAGTAAGGGCTATGGTGCCATTGTTGTCGCAGTACAGAGGAATGGCATTTGATGGCATCACTTCGATCTTTGTGACAAATGTTTTATACCAGAATGCCTCCTTCATAGCTTTTGATGCAGCGATATATTCTACTTCCATGGTCGAATCTGCTATTACTGTCTGCTTGAAACTCTTCCAATTGACAGCTCCAACAGACTCCTAGATGTCGACTTTCGATCATCTACATCGGATATAAAATCCAAGTCCGTATACCCCTGGACTTGGAGTTCTCCATTGCCAAAGTTCAGTAACATATCCTTAGTTCTTCTTAAGTACTTAAGGATACATTTCATAGAAGTCTAGCATTTTTCACCTAGATTCGACTGATATCTGCTCGTGACACTCACGGCATGGGCTATATCAGGTCATGTACATAACATGGCATACATGAGGCTCCTTATTGCTGAAGCATAAGGGATCTTGCTTATGCATTCTATTTCCTCAGGTGTGCTAGGGCACATCTTCTGGGAAAGATGAATGCCATGCCTGAAGGATACCAAACCCCTCTTAGAGTTTTTCATGCTAAACCTCTTTAGCACTTCTTCTATGTACATCTTGGGTGAAAGTCCTAGCATCCTATTCGGTCTATCTCTATAGACCTTAATTTCCAGAATATAGGATGCTTCTCCTAGGTCTTTCATGGAGAATTCTTTAGATAACCACATTTTAATTGTGGTCAACATGGGAATATCATTCCCGATAAGGAGGATGTCATCCACGTACAATACGAGGAAGACAACAGCGCTCCCACTAATCTTTTTGAAGACACATGGCTCCTCCTCATTTTTGATGAAACCAAACATTTTGATCACATCATTAAAATGAGTATTCTAGCTCCGAGATGCTTGCTTAAGTCCATATATGGATCTTTGCAGCTTGCATACTTTGTGATCATCATCACTGGATGTGAAACCTAAGGGCTGTTGCATATAGATATCTTCCTTAAGATATCCATTTAAGAATGTCATTTTCACGTTCATTTGCCATATTTCATAATCGAAATAGGCTGCAATAGCAAGTAATATGCAGATAGATTTTAGCATAGCTACTGGTGAAAAGGTATCCTGATAGTCAATGCCTTCGCCATTGACTATAATCTTTTGCCACTAATCTAGCCTTGAATGTCTCCACATTCCCATCTACCCCAATTTTTCTCTTGTAGATCCATTTACACCCAATAGGTACTATACCTTCTGGTGGATCTACCAAGGTCCAGACTTGGTTTGAGTATATTGAGTCAATTTCTGACTTCATTGCCTCTAACCATTTCTTAGAGTCGATATCTGAAATCGCCTCGTTATAGGTTTTGGGATCATCACCATGAACCCCATTACCTATGAGGAACATTTTCTCTACATCCTCTGAAATAGTACCTAAGTACCTCTCAGAAGGATGAGAAATCCTTTTCGATCTATGAGGTGGAGGAGGTAGTGTATGGATTGCCTTAACCTGATTTGGTTCCATCCTTAGCTTGTTGCTCTTGTGAGACTTTCTCATTGAGCTTGATCTGCTTTCCAATGCCGCTAACTTGAATAAACTATTTTTCAAGAAAGATGGCATGTCGGCTCACAATCACATTGTGATCTTCTGGAATGTAGAAATAATATCCTAATGACTCTTTAGGATATCCTATGAATCGAGCTCTGAAGGACCTAAAGTCTAACTTTTCCGCTTGTTGTCTTTTGACATGAGCAGGACAACTCTAAATTCTGAGATGACTCAGACTCGATTTCTTACCATGCCATATCTTATATGGTGTGGTAGGAATGATTTTAGAAGGAACCCTATTTAGTAAGTATATTGTAGTTAACAAACAGTATCTCCAAAAAAAATTAGGAAGGTCTATGAAGCTCATCATGGATTGGACCATATCTAATAGGATCCGATTCCTCCATTCTGAAACCCCGTTGAGTTGAGGTGTTCCTAGTGGAGTCCATTGAGAGACTATGACATTTTCTTTGAGATAGTCTAGGAATTTTCGACTAAGGTATTCACCTCGTCGATCCGATCGAAGAATCTTAATGGATTTTTTAATTTCCTTTTCTACTTCATGTCTGAATTTTTTGAACTTTTCAAATGCTTCAGACTTGTGTCTCATAAGATACACATACCCATACCTTGATAAATCATCAGTAAAGATTATGAAGTAGACCAAATTGCCTCTAGTCGATACATCGAATGGGCCGCACACATCTGTATATACTAGGGCAAGAAGATCCGTGGCCCTTTCCCCATATCCTATAATGAAAGTTTAGTCATTTTGCCATGAAGATAGGATTCACAAATTGGATATGACTCGAAAGTCAATGGACTCAATAGCCCTATTTTCTCTAATTTGTTAATCCTATCTTCTTCTATATGACCTAATCTTAGGTGCCACAGATATCTATCATTTGGACTATCCTTAGATCGTTTTGATTTTATGGCATTCATATTTTGCTCAAAATCAAAAATAGATACATCAACATGTAACTGATAAAGACCGTTAATAAGAAAACCACTTGCAATTTTATTTCTTTTATAAAGAATATTATAATGGTCCTTAAGAAAACTAATTATATAGTCTTCCACTGCAAGGCAAGAAATAGAAATCAAATTTCTGCTTGCTATAGGTACATAATAACAGTCTTTTAATACTAAGTTTAAACCAGATCATAGTCGAAGTTGGTATGTTCCCACGACCACGGCAATAACTTTTGCTCTATTTTCAACGTATAGGATCATCTCACCATCCCTCAGCCTCCTACCATCCTCAAGATCCTACATAGAAGTGCACAAATGAGCACTAGAACCAGAGTCAAGCATCCAACTGAATGCAGAAGAAACCATAAGGTTAGACTCAATAACGAGCATACCTCCAGAAGGACCAGCCTTCTTCTTATTCTTCAGGGTGGCCAAGTATGTAGGATAGTTTCGCTTCCAATGGCCGTCATTGTTGCAATGAAAATACTTTCCTTTGATAGCAGCCTTCTTCAGCTCTACCTTTTTCTTCTTTCCTCCTTCCACCTTCTACTTTTTCACAGACTTTTTCTTCTTTCCAAAAGACTTTCTCTTGGAAGAAGTCCATTCCATAGCAAGCATTGAGCCTTTAGAACCTTTCATGGAAAGCTCAGCGGTAACCAACATGTTCATAAGTTCGGCCAAGGAGTTTTGAAGTTTATGCATATGGTAGTTCATGATGAAATGCCCATACGCATTAGTCAAGGATTACAGAATTATATCATTCTACAGATCCAAGTCCAATCTCACTCCGAGCTTCTCAAGCTCTTCCAAATCCTTAATCATCATTAGACAATGATCTTGGACTGACCGCCTATCACGTATCTTAGCCTTGAAAAGTCATTTAGTGACTTGATACTTGGCTGTGCGACTCTGATAAGTATAATAAATTCATCAATAAAAGTATTAATTTATCAATTAATTGATATTAATTTTTAAGAATTAATAATTAATTTATATATAATTTTTGAAAAATTCATTTTTTTATTAATTAAAAAATTAATTAAAAAATAATAAAAATTAAAAAATAAAATTTTATTATCAATAGAAAGAGCTCATTTTTTTGATCATAATGAAATAAATTTTAAATAAAACTGAGCTAAAATGAAAAAGATATGAATTTTGAAAGATATAAAATAAATAAAAATTAAATAAAAAAAAAAGAAAACGGCTCAGCCGGCTCTGTAAGCCGAGCCACCAAGCCAAGCCAAGCCATCAAGCCAACTCAACCGTTGAAGCCATCAGCCGGTCCACGATCTAAGCGTGGACCGCCAGCTCAGCAAATTCCGACGAATAAGAGATTGCCACGTGGTGGACCTAGACCCCTTAAGGGTCTATAGAAATTTATCGCGGCTCACAAGGGTAATTCAGTCTTTTCGTCCGACAACAGCGGTGCTGATTGGTTGCAGTGTGCGGTGCGGCCGATCCACGCGGTCCATGGGAACAGTTATTGCACGATCGGACGGATGTGGTTGTTTGCGGTCAGGATCGGACGGCTGTGGTTGCTTCCGAATTTTATTCAGATACAAACATCACGCGGATCACCATCGAACGGCAGCGCTCGATCCAGGTGATGATCCGATGGTCCAGAATGCTGCCAACGGTGATCAAGACTCCCGAAGCGCTATTTGCGGCCAGATTTCCTCGATCAAGCGCGATCCAATGGCCAGAATTTAATCTGATCCGATCTGAGCTTATCTGCATCCGATTTTGATGATTTTTGGACTGTTGGATTCCTGTTGAATGGCTGGATTTTATCAGATTTATCAGAGTCATATCAGAGCTATTTTGATTCAAATTTTATCCAAATTTCTTTATATTTTTATGATTACAAAGGCTATTAGTCCCATATTGCCTTTAGAAAAAATATCCAGCCCTCCTAGCTCTATAAAAAGGACCCCAGGCCATCAAAAATTGACATCTCCGATCAAGGTGAAACTTTGGTATAGGGCGAAGCCAGGCTATGGGTTAAAGGCTGCTTCGAAGCAACGGGTGCCGAGAAGAAGAGCCGAGCTTCTACACCATCTTTCTGCCAATGCCGATCCAAGATCAGAGATCAGGCTATTTTATTTTATTATCTTTTCTTTTTAAATTTTATGTATTTAAATTCTAAAATTTTAGTTAATAAAAATTTTTATTTTTACATTTTAATTTTTTGCTTTTTATTTTTATTGCAATTTAATTTCTACACTTTAAATTATTGCTTTGCAAGTAGATGCTAAGATCTAACTAGTAGATCTTAGTACCAAATTTAAATTTCTGCACCTTTTAATTTTTGCTTTTAATATTCCGACTTCACTTTTGATTCTGAAAACTCAAATCCTTTTCTTTTTTCTTTTCAAAAAAATCAAAGATTTCAAATCTAAAAATACTACCTTCCCTGTGGATTCGACCCGACTCACTACTATCTACGCAATTTTAATGATTTTAAGAAGTCGGATTAAACTGATAAACACGGTGTCTTAACGACAGCATCGCGTTCCTATCAAGTTTTTGGCGCCGTTGCCGGGGAAGGCACGGATATTAAATTTTTGATCTCTTTGATTTTTCTATAAAAAAATTATAAATAAAATTTTTATTTTCTTGCTAATTTTTTTTATTATTTTGCAGGAAAAAAAAAAAGAACAAAAAGAATCAAAAGTTTTGCCTGGTGAGATCAATCCTAACCCTAGTTCTCTTTTCTTTTTATTTTATTTATTTATTTATTTTATTTTTAAATTAATTTAAAAAATATTCATTTAAACCTAATTAAAAAATCTCATGATAAGATTAGAAATCTTAACTGCTTAGAGCATGCATCATATTAGTTTTATTTTTATTTTTATTTTTATTTTTATTTTTTTTTGGTGATTGCTGGAGGCAAGGTAAGCCTTTCAGAATTCAATTAGTTGCATGCATCTAGTTTAAATTGCATAAAACCCTTTGATTAAATTTTTTTTCGTGCATATTCATATTAAATCAAATTAAGGGCACAACCCAATTAAACAAGATAAGGTGGGGATTTGATCACCCTTCCTTAGCCCACAAACAACCAACCAGCATCCTGCATTGACCTAAGCCTTTAATTTTAAAATCAATTAGACATCAACCCTAGGAACTCGAGCTCAATAGGACAAGGAATCCTAAGAGTTGAACCGGGTTAGGATAAGTCAATTTGACTGGTGTCTAGGAAAGTGGTTCAGGGATGATTGGGCCCGAAGGAAGGTGGTTTCTAATTGGTTCCGTTCGCTTACCTGGCCAAGCATAATTGGTGTCTAAGGCAAGCAACGGGGGGACTCCCACCGACCTTACACTTACCTGGCTAGTTGATTGGCTAATCCTACACTTGGAGGGCTTGAAGGTGACCTTGGCAGTTAGGAGCTGTCTAGATCTAGGATAACCCTTAGTCAGGATTGATTGACCAACTTGATTGCTAACCAACATTAAATCTAATTAAACCTAATTCTTCTCTTTCTTCTTAGTTCTAGAACTCCTTAGGATCTTTTCTTTAGAACTCTTCTCCTTACTCCTCTAAAAATAAAATAAAATAAAAATTAAATTAAACTAACTAAAAAATATTAAAAATAATAAATTAAATTAAATTAAATTAAATTAAAATTAACAAATAAAATAATTTAAAAAAAATAATTTTTAATATAATAAAATAATAATAATAATAATAATAATAATAATTAAAAAAAATAAAAAAATAAAAATCTAATTTTTTTTTTTGAACCACACAATAGGGTTGCACTAATACATGCATGGTAGGAAATCGCTTTTTCTGATTTAGTTGAACTTAATTGAATGATTTAGTTGAACTTAATTGAATGGTTGATTCACATTAAACATAATAATCAAATGGCTAATATAAATCTAATAGTCCAAAAATTAAATAAAGTTGACCTTCTTGATCAGAAAATAGATCAACTCCTAACCCTAGGTCAACAATCTCCTGCACAATCTTCTAATTATCAGGAGAGTTATTCAATCTGTCTAGTCCAACCCATCATGTAATGAATATCAGGAGAGTTATTCAATCTGTGCTAGTCCAACCCATCATGTAAGTGAATATCCTATGACTGCACAGTTTCCATATTTTATCCAAGAACAAGTTCAAGCTACTCAAGGATACTCCAAATTGATTAATGATCCATTTTCAAATTCATATAATTCAGATTGGAGTAACTTTAATTTTTCTTGGACATCCCAACAGACTCAGGCTCAGACCCAAATTTCACTTGAGCAAAATTATCAAAATTATGCCTATAATAATGGTCAGCCTAGTCAGTTTAACCAGCCATCATATTATAATCAGCCTTCATACCCACCTCCTCAACAGACCAATCTAGCTGATGATAGATTTAACCAACTTCAACAATTAATTCTAACTCAACAGCAATCTATCGCCAGACTAGAAGCTCAAATAGGATAATTAGTTGAGTCTAACATGAGGAGAGAACTAGATCAACTACCGAACCTACCAATTTCAAACAACCCACCTAATGACCACCAACCACCTGGATTAAATTATCAATCTAATGTTTCATCTAAGAATCTCCAATTTGAGAATACCAAAGTAATTCCTGAACTTAAAAGCTATAGGATTCTTATGGACCCATACCAAGACCAGGTGAGAGAGGCTAGTACTGATGCTAGCCAAAATAAAAATTTAGAGGAACTGGTTAGTACTGAGACTAACCACATAGAAGAACCCAAGCCAGGAATTAGTACTGATGCTAGTTCCAGTTTAAATGAGATAGAAATAAGGGAAAAGAGAATAGATGATTTACCCGAGACTTATAAACCTAATGTCCTATTCCCTTCAACCCTAGAAGCTGGTTCTTCTTATAAAAATCAAAAGGCATGTAATGAAATATCAATGGAGTTGTTTAAGCAGGATCACATTAATTTACCTCCAGAATTAAAACCGCCTTTAGTCACCATTCCAGCACCCATTGAATCAAACTTAACTCCTAAAACTCCATTCATGAGCATTTTAGAAAAACAAATAGGAGAAATTCTTAATAAACATGGGTCTGAGAATGGAATCATAAATTATATCCCAAAAATTAACAAAGATTATATCAATAATGGGATTAAAAATCAACTTTCTGAGATTGGCAATCCAAAACCATTGGAATTTGTCAATCCAATATTCGACACAGGATAGTGAGCTACATTGTGTCTGGCTGAAGACGGTAAACTTAGCGCTTGTTGGGAGGCAACCCAATATTTAGTTTTTATCTAATTTATCTTATTTTTTTTTAGGATAATTTGAATAAGTTGGAGGGAGAGCTCAAATTTGTAAAGGCATGTGCTGGACCAAAAAAAAATAAATAAATAAATAAAAAATAAAAATATATATATACTGAGTTAGGTGTATTCTTCCATGTTCTTTATTACATCCTTTATTTTTTCTTCTCCATTGAGGACAATGTCGATTAAGTTGGGGGGAGGGAAAAATAAAAATTTTAAAATTTTAAGTCCTCGAAAAAGTTAGTATTTAGTATTTAGATACTTGATTATGCTTAAGAATCGAATTAAAACTAAGCATTTTTAAAAGAAAATTGATACACAGATTCAGAGAATCTATGAGATATTGAGGAATCAAGTATTAAGAAAATTCAATAAAGAGTTAAGTCCAGAACATAAAAAAATTTTTTCTTGGAGCATTTCTAATTATTTTCTACTAGCATCAAAGAAAAGTCTACTTTTTATAGGCTTGTGTAGGGTAACTATACGTTTCTTCATATAAAAATTTATTTTAATAAAATAGTTTTCCAAGTACTTCTCACTGAGTAACCGGGCCTCTTTGCCTAAGCAAGCATTGAGTTTCGCGTCAAAAGGTGGGAAGGGCAAAGAAGCTCGTTGTAAAGCTAGTCTTAACTCGTAGCCTATTTGATTCGAGCTAGTAAGCCCGAGGGGTATTCTATACCTAGTGCCCTAAAGCCAACTGGTTTGGGAGTCATTGGCCCAAGACTCGCTACATGGATCAAATAGAAAGCTTAAGGAGTTAAGACACTCAATAGTGGTACAACGTTAAAAAAAAAAAAAAAAAAAAAAAAAAAAAAAACATTGGTTTCCCACCGAGTAACCGGGTCCCGTTGCCTAAGTAAGCAATGATATTCGCATCAAAAAGTGGGCAATGTGAAAATAAAAATTAATAAATGAAGGATGGAAGTAGCAATACACCTGCCTATATGAAAGTTTAGACAAATCAGAGATAAAAGTGGAATAATTTAGAAAAAGTTCTGAAAAATTTAATGTTCTTTACTTAATTTTTCTATTGATAAGTATTAATACCCCAATGATATATCTCATTTAAGCTCTACTGAATATCAATGGCCATTTTGAAAATTGCTTAGGTAAAATTCGAAACTCTAAAGTTAAAAGGTATTTAAAACTAAATTCTTTCTTTACTCGAGGACGAGCAAAGCTTAAGTTGGGGGGTGTGATAAGCATCATAAATTCATCAATAAAAGTATTAATTTATTAATTAATTTGATATTAATTTTTAAGAATTAATAATCAATTTATATATAATTTTTGAAAAATTCATATTTTTATTAATTAAAAAATTAATTAAAAAATAATAAAAAATAATAAAAATTAAAAAATAAAATTTTATTATCAATAGAAAGAGCTCATTTTTTTGATCACAACGAAATAAATTTTAAGTAAAACGGAGCTAAAATGGAAAAAGATATGAATTTTTGAAAGATATAAAATAAATAAAAATTAAATAAAAAAAAAAAGAAAACGGCTCAGCCGGCTCCGCAAGCCGAGCCACCAAGCCAAGCCAAGCCATCAAGCCGACTCAGCCGTTGAAGCCATCAGCCGGTCCACGATCCAGGCGTGGACCGCCAGCTCAGCAAATTCCGGCGAATCAGAGATTGCCACGTGGTGGACCTAGACCCCTTAAAGGGTCTACAGAAATTTATCGCGGCTCACAAGGGCAATTGGTCTTTTCATCCGACAACAGCGGCGCTGATTGGTTGCGGTGTGCGGTGCGGCCGGTCCACGCGGTCCATGGGAACAGTTATTGCGCGATCGGACGGATGTGGTTGTTTGCGGTCAGGATCGGACGGCTGTGGTTGCTTCCGAATTTTATTCAGATTACAAACATCACGCGGATCACCATCGGATGGCAGCGCTCGATCCAGGCGATGATCCGACGGTCCAGAATGCTGCCGGCGGTGATCAAGACTCCCGAAGCATGATTTGCGGCCAGATTTCCTCGATCAAGCGCGATCCAACGGCCAGAATTTAATCCGACCCGATCTGAGCTTATCTGCATCCGATTTTGATGATTTTTGGACCGTTGGATTCCTATTGAATGGCTGGATTTTATCAGATTTACCAGAGTCATATCAGAGCTATTTTGATTCAAATTTTATCCGAATTTCTTTGTATTTTTACGATTACAAAGGCTATTAGTCCCATATTGCCTTTAGAAAAAATATCCAGCCCTCCTAGCTCTATAAAAAGGACCCCAGGCCATCAAAAATTGACATCTCCGATCAAGGTGAAGCTTTGGTATAGGGCGAAGCCAGGCTATGGGTTAAAGGCTGCTTCGAAGCAACGGGTGCCGAGAAGAAGAGCCGAGCTTCTACACCATCTTTCTGCCAATGCCGATCCAAGATCAGAGATCAGGCTATTTTATTTTATTGTCTTTTCTTTTTAAATTTTATGTATTTAAATTCTAAAATTTTAGTTAATAAAAATTTTATTTTTACATTTTAATTTCTTGCTTTTTATTTTTATTGCAATTTAATTTCTGCACTTTAAATTATTGCTTTGCAAGTAGATGCTAAGATCTAACTAGTAGATCTTAGTACCAAATTTAAATTTCTGCACCTTTTAATTTTTGCTTTTGATATTCCGACTTCACTTTTGATTCTAAAAACTCAAATCCTTTTCTTCTTTTCTTTCCAAAAAATCAAATATTTCAAAATTAAAAATACTACCTTCCCTGTGGATTCGACCCGACTCACTACTATCTACGCAATTTTAATGATTTTAAGAAGTTGGATTAAACTGATAAATACGGTGTCTTAACGACAGCATCGCGTTTCTATCAGACTCTGCTTACCAAACATCTACTGTAGGTGAGCCAATATTTGACAAGCAGTTCTGATATCTTTACGTTGGCACTAAAGCTCATCAGACATCGAGCCCAATATATAGTATCTGACCTTATTATCTTTGTCAGTCCACTTATCCAGAGATGCTCTCTGTTCAGCAGATGGACAAGCTGGTAAGGTGGGAGGGTCTTGGTCTAATACATGAGTTAACTTCTTAGAACCCAAAACAATTTTGAAGTTCTGGAGCCAATCCTTATAATTTGGTCCGATCAGTCTATGGGTGTCCAAAATTCATGCTAGTGGATTGGATGCAGACAGTTTCCTATAGAGAGTTAAAATTTCTAGTTAGATATTGTAATTAAGACTTAACCAATTTATTTAGGGATTTTATTTTAAAACAAATTAGCTTTCACTATTTTTTTGGATCTCTACACTTCCTCTGTAGAGATGCGAAAATCTTCATGATTATGATTTCTAGTGGATGGTGCAGTCCCACCAACTGACTCATCACCTCAGCAAACAGTTATTGGTGATGGGTTAGCCAATGAGTGAACAACTCTTATTCAATGGTTCTCTAATCATGGTGCACCCAAACTTAGTCTCTAATTCATGAATCTCATCGTGTCCAAAATATTGATCCACTCCTTAGTTAAGTCAGACCCACCATTTGTATAGATTGGATTCCTAATTGGGTCTCTTACCGTATCCAAAATATTGAGCACAATCCATCCTCCAACCTGTAGCATCCAATGCCTAATAGACATGGTTGCATCTTCCTAGTGCAACTGAACCACTGTAACTAGCCGAGAACAATCAACCCTGGGAAGGGCCGGCACATCTACAATGGTGGAAGACCTTAGACTTAATCTTTTCTTAGGGAGATTTGATTTAGATCTCATTAAACTAGACTTGACATAGTCATAAGCATTATGACTAACCTAGTGGCATGGGTTAGCTTGGATTATTGACCACCTCAGATCAGAACTGAGTGAACAAACATGGCCAGATAAGTGAGACCGGTGGAAGGGATATGCCATTAACTCGACAAGAATACATTCGAGTTGGGTAGCTCCCAATTAAAAATCAGTCGATCATATCTGCTAGACTTACCTTGGACACCAAATTATTGAGACAAAACCAATCAGGTTAGCCTACAATCCAGACTCTAACCACCGAGCCTAATTAGGTCTTAGCTTGATCGATCACTCACGTGACTCGATCTTGACCTAGACTTAATCCTATTAGGCTGGTCAATTTAAGCATTGTTGATCCCATCTAACCAACTCTTGATTCGATTTGATCAACCGCTAGACCGAATTGAGCTACCAAAGCCCGAACCCAAGTTTATGAATATGTCTTAGATCTAAAATTCTTAATTTTAGACCTAATTAATATTTCATAAACTTAATTCTTAATTAAGATAGGGTTCTTAAACAAAACATGTAAATAAGATCCTAGGATTTCAGGATCTAGGGTTTTGCAGAAAGTAAGTTTTCAATTTTTGATTAAGGATGAATGCGCAGCACCCCTACACATCATAAGAATGTTAGATATGTGTGCTCTAGAAGCCAAAATTGACTGACACTTGTAATACACTTCTAAGAGCAAAATTATAATTTTGACTATAAATAATAAAAAAGCTTATTTTCTATCACATAAGTATATTTAGTGTGTGTGATACATTCCTTGAGTTAATGGTAATGATAATTCATATTTTCAAGAGTTGAAAATTTAAGACATGAATTTTCATTTATTAACTGATAAAATGCTTATGACCGTAGGATCATCATGAGGATGGTGATTGATCCAGAAGGTTAGTATATAATCGCTTCTTTATAGTAGATGAGTCTTGAGTCTACGATATAGAGATACCAAAGTGAAAGTATAGGTACTCGTTAGAGAATGAGGGCACTGAGCGTGACCACCTCGAGTAGTCATAAGGAAGTCTACCTTCTCGTCGATGATTGACTCGATGCTGTAGTGGTGTGTCTGGTTCTTTGACCTGAGATGCATTGGTAGTTCACCTTGAGGGTGTTATAGTTTGACTACACCATGACCCGATCTCCTAGCCATTCAGAATCCTGAGGTGTATGTTGGCTATAGCATGTTCATTGTAGGAATTAGATTGCACCAAGATGGAATCTATCTACCTTGGTGGATGAGGAGCGGCTCTATGATAATCATGAAAATCAAGTCCATAAGACCATGGCCATGGCAGAATGTGAAATAATAGAAAGAGTTTCTATTAAGGTTTTCACATCGGACTTGAATCGAATGATTAAATCATATGATAGAAATTAGGGTTTGACGAGTTCACCTTAATCCTAATCTGATCGGAGCTCAAGATAGAAGAACTTAATCACACAAGTAGCTGCACCAAGAGGTTCATTTTTAGTTTTGATGGATTGCCACCATATGCTGCTCGGTGTCACTGGTGGATTTTGGGAGCAACTAGAATGATTTTGATGATCGATCATTCTAGTTGTCTGAATCAGAAAAGTTCTGATCCATCGAATGAAGTTTCGATGATGTCGATGATGAAAATCATGACATATCCCATTACCATATAGAACTGAACCTAATTGGGTCATACAAATAAGGGTTTGGAGCTAGAAATCATCAATTGGACTAATCCAGTTCAGTTGATTTGAATAAGATTCAATTAGGTTCAAGGAAATTGTGCTAGCATATGATTGAGCCTAATGTTCTTCTTTTTCTATCATAAAAGTTGTCTCGACTAAGCCAAATGAGTTTGTGCTCACTCAGGTACCTTTACCTGATCTGACTGGAGCTTGTCCAAGTTAGAAAAGGATTATCTTATTTTATGAGATAAATTTGAGACAACACCTGCCATTTTCAGTCATCTGCTAATTCTTATACTTTGAGTTGGTCAAACGTTAACCTTTGACCCTTGGACATCTGTCCATGTATCATATACCTATTGGAGAGTAGATAGGGGCTGGTCCCCTCTCTGGAAATTGGAATGAAATGGGGCACATGCCTAGGATGGCGTGCGCCCATAGAGAGGGATGCTGGAGTCCCATACGAATGGGACTCCAAGTTGCTTGTTGGATTCAAACTAGGTGACCTTCACCTATAGACTTTGACTAGTCTTAGGCACCACCTTAGGATGAATCCAAGGGTCTCTCATCCCACCAATTAGATTTAGATCTGATTGAACGAAGCAATGTGATTGGCTAGGGTGATGCAGCACTGCATGGCGCAGCAGAGTCTATAAATAGACCCTATCTGTGTCCACCTTTTATGAACTTCTCCCCTAGCCATGCCGCAAGGCTGCCCCTCTTCCTTCTCCATGCCACCATCTAGCCCTCTCTCTCCTCCCCATGCCTAAGAAAGTTGGGTTCTTCAGATTAGTGCGAGTCAGGCAAGAAAAGGCTGACGAAAAGGAAGAAGGCAGCACTGCTGCAGAGATGATGGGTGATCTTCAGAAGGTATTTTGAACATCCTCCAAATCAGATCCAGATCTAATTTTTGGAGAAAAAAAAGAGAAGGAGAAGATCTCTAGATCTAGTCTGAGTGGATACCAGTGGAGGCCAGGCGCTTGCATGGCTAGATCTAGAACCTCAAAGCTTCCATAGAATCATCAACGGGTAATCAAATTACCCAGGATCAAGATAAAATTAATTTAAAATTAATTTAATTTTATTTTCTTAATTATCAAATGCTAATATTAGATCTAAAATATATCAAATTTGATCTAGATCTAAAAAAAAAATTTTAAAATATGCCTCTCGATCCAATCAGATCTGAACGAACCTGACCCGGGAAATCCCAGGATTCTCCCTTCAAATGGTATCAGAGCCAGGCTCTTATTAAATTTATTTAGATCTAATTTTAATTTAATAAATTAATAATTTTAGATATCACATGAGATATGATTAGATCTAAAATTAGAAAATAGAAAATTAAAATTAATTGATCTAGATCTAATATGTATGACATACATAACTAGACTAGGAATAGAATTATTCTATGCGTAGTCTAGCATAATCATATTTTTTATTTGATTAAATATAATTTTTAGGTCTATTTATTTTTTATTTTTTGATATTATAAATATTATAATCATATCTAAAAATAGAAAATAAAATAAAATTAATTTATTCATATGAGATATGATAGTTGCATGTTTAGACTAG
>QRFJ01002961.1:122698-155569 GCA_006176705.1 Cocos nucifera | reverse complement strand
AGGAGATTTTCTACATTGTCAGAAGATCACAATGTGATTGTGAGTCGACATGCCATCTTTCATTAAAAAATAGTTTTATTCAAACATAGCGGACATTGCAACAGCAGATGAAGCTTGTTGAGAAGGTCCTCACAGAGCTACTAAGCTACAGGACAAATTGAAATCAAATCAGGTTGAGCAATAAGAACACTAAACCTCCGCCAGCCTCGTAATCCGAAAAAGAGTTTTTCCGTCACCCCTGAAAGATACTTTAGGTATTATTTTTAGAGGGACATGACTAGAGCGAAAGAGTCACAGTCCTGCTGGATAACTGCGATACGGTAGGATGTCCTAGCGGTACATGCGGTTGATGACGACCAAAACCTACAATGAGGCGATATCCAGAATATCAAGCTTGTGAAGAAATCGGCTGAGAGGCAGATAGAGCACAGCTCAAAAAGTGGTGGACCGTCGATGCAACTGCACAACCAACGTCTGGATCTTGGTAAGATTCACCAGAAGGTTAGTACCTATTAGGTGTAAATGGATCTTCAAGAGAAAGATTGGTGCAGATGGAAATGTGGAGACATTCAATGCTAGACTAGTAGCAAAAAGGTTATAGTCAACGCGAAGGCATTGACTCTCAATGATACCTTTTTCCAGTGGCTATCTAAAATCCATCACTGCACATTGCTTGCTTGTTGCAAGCTCTATCTTTCGATTATGAAATTGCGCAAACTGGAGTAAAACGGCATTCTTAATGAATTTCTTGAGGAAGTATCTATATGGAAACAGTCGCTAGTTTTCACAATCCAGTGATACTGATCACAAGGTTTGCACGCTACAAAGGTCCAATAAATGAATTTAAGCAAGGCATCTCAGAGCGTGGAACACTCTCATTTTCAATGATGTGATCAAAATATTTGGTTTTAATCAAAAATAAAGGAATCGTGTGTCTTCAAAAAAGTCAGTGGGAGCGCTGTTGTCTTCCTCGTATTGTACGTGGATGACGTCCTCCTTATTGGAATGATATTTCCATATGACAACAGTCAAATTATGGTTGTCCAAGGAATTCTCCATGAAAGACCTAGTGAAGCATCCTTTTATTAGGAATTAAGGTCATAGGGATAGACCGAATACGGATGCTGAGACTTTCACAGAAGATTACATAGAGAAACGTACTAAAGAGGTTTAGTATGGAAAACTCTAAGAGGGGATTATATCCTTCAGATGGTATTTTATATCTTTCAAGAAGATGTGCCTCTAGCACACCTGAGGAAAATAGATCGCATGAGCAAAATCCCTTATGCTTCTGCAATAGGAACCTCATGTATGCCATCTATGTACACGACCTGATATAGCCCATGCTGTGAGTGTCACAAGCAGATATCAGTCCAAATTCAGGTGAAATCATTGGACTTCTGTGAAATGTATCCTTAAGTACTTGAGAAGAACTAAAGATAAGATGTTGGTCTTTAATAACGGAGAACTCCAAGTCTAAGGATACACAGACTCAGATTTCATGTCCGATATAGATGATTGAAAGTCGACATTTGGGAGTCTATTTGTATGCAATAGTGGTGCTATCAGTTGGAAGAGTTCCAAGCAAATTGTGATAGCAGATTCCACCATGGAAGCAGAATATATAGCTGCATCAGAGGCTGCGAAGGAAGCATCTGATACAAAAAGTTTGCTGCAGAAATTGGAGTAATGCCATCAAATGCCATTCCTTTGTATTGCGACAATAATGGCACCATAGCCCTTACTAAGGAGCAAGGTCTCACCAGAAATTCAAGCACATTGAACGGCGATACCACCACATCTGCGATTACCGAGAAGGGTTATTTCAAGGTTAAGAAGAGTCACTCCACAGATAATGTGCGACCCACTTACAAAGCCGTCTAGGCCAGCGAAGATCGAAGCCCACCTTGAGAAGATGGACTTAAGACTTATAGCTCAATGGCTTTAGGATAAGTGGAGATTGTTACATATATGTGCCCTAGAAGCCAAAATTGGCTGACATCTTGTAATACACTTCTAGGGCAAAAAGTTGTAATTTTGACTAATATCAAATAAATGGGTTATTTTCTATCACATATATGTATATTTAGTGTCTGTGATACATTCTTTGAGTTAATGATAATTCATTTTTTCAAGACTTGAAATTTAAGACATGAATAATCATTATTATTCTCATAAAATGCTTCCAACCATAGGATCATCACGAGGAGTGGTATTGATCCGAAGGTTGGTATACAATTGCTTCTCTTTAGTAGATGAGTCCTTGAGTCTATGGTGTGGAGATACCAAAGCGAGAGTAACAGGTACTCATTAGAGAATGAGGGCACTGAGCGTGACCATCTCGAGTAGTCCATTAGAAAGTCTACCACTCTTCGTAGACTGACTTGATCGCTGCAGTAGTGTATTTCTGTATCTTTGACCTGAGGTGCATCGGCAGTTCACCTTGAGGGTGTTATAGTTTGACTACACACTACTCCGTTAATCTAGCATATGGAACCTGAGTGGTATGTTGGCTATAGTATGCTCATTGTAGGAACTTGTGATAGCATCAGATGGAAATCTCATCTACCTCGGTGGTAGAGGACGCCCAGCCCTATGATGATCATGAGAATCAAGTCCAGAAGCCCATGGCCATATGCAGAGTGAAATAATAGAAAAGAGTTTCTATTTAAGCTTTTCACATTGGACTTGAAATCGAATGATTACATCATATGACAGAGACTAGGGTTTGACGAGTTTACCTTAACCCTAATCTGATTGGGGCTTAAGATAGAAGAACTTAATCACACAAGTAGCTACACCAAGAGGTTCACATTCAGCTCTGATGGGTTGCCACCATATACTGCTAGGTGTCACTGGTGAATTTTGGGAGCAATTAGAATGATTTAGATGATCGATCATTCTAGCTGTTCGAATCAGAAGAGTTCTGATCCATCGAAAGGAGTTTCGATGATGTTGATGATAGGGATTATAACATATCCCATTATCATATAGAACTGAATCTAACTGGATCACATAAATAAGGATTTGAATCTGGTGATCATTAATTGAACTGATCCAGTTCAATTGATCTGAATGAGATTCAATTAGTTTCAAGGAAATCATGCTAGCACTCGATTGAACCTAACATTCTTCTTTTACTATCATAAATAGTTGTCCTGACTGGGCCAAAGAAGTTTATGCTCATTTAAAGGTCTTTACTTTGTCTGACTAGAGCTTGTCCAAGTCAGAAAAGGTTATCTTATTTTGTAAGACATTACTTGCTATTTTTGGTCACCTACCATTTCTCATCCTTTGACTTTGGTCAAAAGTTGACCTTTGATTGGTCAAATGTTGACCATTAACACTTTGACTTTTGTCCATGTATCATGCACCTATTGGAGAGCTGGTGGGAGCCTGTCCCCCTGCCAGAACCTGGCAAAGAGGAGGGCACATGCCACCCTTGGCGTGTGCCCAAGCTGGAGGCACCCAGGAGTCCCTGTTGGATAGGGACTCCATCTCCTTTTTGGATTCCAATTAGAGTTCTCCTAAGAACCAACTTTGACTGGTCTTAGGCACCCTCTAAGGAGGAATCTAGGGAATTCTATTCTCACCAATTAGATTTAGATCTGATTTCATAAAGAGTTGTGATTGGTTGGGAAGGAGAGGAGTTGGATCACGCTTAGTCTATAAATAAGATCCTGCGCCCAACTCAAAGGGCATCACAATTCTCCATGCCCCGAGGCTGCTTCTCCTCTCCTCCTCCATGCCAAACCCACCTTCTCCCTCTCCTCTCCACATCCATAAGAGTTTTGGACCCTGGTTGGTGCGATCCAGATGAGAAAAAGGTGACTAAAAGCTAGAAGGCTGCACTGCTGCATAGGACAACTGCTGATCTTCAAAAGAAGTTTTGAAGATCCTCTAGATGAGATCCAAATTTGATTTTTGAAAACGTGATAGAGAAGAAGAGGATCTCCAGATGTAGCCTGAGTGGATACCGATAGAGACCAGGCACTTGCATGGCTAGATCCAGAACCTTCCGCTGCTTACAGGATCATCAACGCATAATAGGATTACCCACTTCAAGGTAAATTAAATTTAATTTAATTTATCTAAATTTATTTTATTTATTAAAATAATAAGAATTAGATCTAAAATATCTCAAATCTGATATGGATCAAAGAAAAAATTTTTAAAATATATCTCTTGATCTGATCAGATCTGAACGAACCTGGACCGAGAAATCAGAATTCCCTTCAGTAAAAGTATTAATCAGAAACTTTATAGAGGTATGATTAGTTCTTTATTATATTTAACTACTAGTAGATCAGATATCATGTTTAGTTTATGTTTATATGCTTTTTTTCAATCTAATCTAGAAGAATCATATTTAAATGCTGTTAAAAGAATACTTAAATACTTAAAAGGAACTCAAATCTTAGGGTTATGGTATTCAAAAAATTAATCTATTGACTTAATAGGATATTCAGATGCAGACTTTGCTAGATGTAAATTAGATAGAAAAAGCACCAGTAAAACTTGTCAATTTTGAGGAGTTAACTTAATCCCTTGGTTTAGCAAGAAGAAAAATTCAGTAGTACTATCTACGGTCGATGCCAAATACATTACAACCAAAAGTTGCTATGCATAAATTTTATGGATTAAGCAACAACTTAAAAACTTTGGCATCAAACTTAATAAAACTGTAATAAGATGTGATAATACTAGTGCCATTAATTTAACTAAAAATTTAATTTAATACTCTAGGTCAAAATACATTGAAATTAGACATCATTTCATAAGAGAACATGTCCAAAATAATGATATAATTCTTGATTATATTTATACTAAAAATTAATTGGCTGATATTTTTACTAAGACCTTAAGTGAGGATAGATTTTATGAGATTAGAAGAGAATTAGGAATCCTTGATCCATTGGCTTAAGTATCTTTTTGATTTCCAGTTCATTCTTGTCAAAATTATCTTGAACTAAACCTTGAGCTCACCTCTCATTTTCCAATAATTAAAAGCTTAAAGAAACAGACAAAAACTTTCAAATAGTACAAACAAGCAATTTCTCAAAAAAAAAAATCTATCATAATTGGCATCATAATTTGTATCAAATAATATATTTTTTGTCTTGAATTCTATTGTATTATCTTTTGGTAAAAGAATAGTTGCTTTGTTTCAAATATGAATTTCCATGGCTATATTCTTGTTATTATAATGTTTAAGATAAATTCTTGTGATATATTTTTGAATAATTTTCTTTAATACCAAAATGAAAAGAAGTATTTTGAAGATTGTATTATTTAAATTTTTGAAGCCTAAAGTTCTTATTAATTAAAACTGAGAAGTATATTTACATAGCATACTTTTGAACTTTTAGATGTTTGTTATCATTGTAAACATCTTTTGAAGTAAATGAAAAATAAATTATGAAAAAATTTAGTGTCTACATGAGTGAATGCTATGATTATTTGAATTAATTGCATAATTTAATACTTAATTCACTCAATTGATGCTTGTTCTCTTAAAATTTTATTTAATTTTAAAATAGCTTTGTTTGCGAGAGTAAGGAGGAGAAAACACCATAGATAAAATGATTACTAACTTGGTATCAATCAAATTTAAAAATCTAAGCTTAAAAGTTAAATTTGTATTAATTAAGATTAATGTGGTATCAACTAATTATGCTTAACTTGAAAGAAAAATGGGAGATGATTCATTTGATTTGATTCAATTTTTTGAATTTGATATATCTCTCATTTGATACACTCTTACATGTTATTGATTTTGATGGTTTTTCTTACTCCTTCCCATGAGCTTTTTGATGCTATCAAAAAGAAAGAGAGGAATGTTGAGTATATGCTTAATGAATTAATACTTAAAATGCTCACTAATTTGATACTTGAAATCTTAATACTCATTGATTTAAATTAAGATTTTATAGTATAATGAGTATATGTAAAATATGCAATGAACTAAAGATAAATTTGTTGGAAATTATGTTCCAAAGCCAATCGTCAGCCTATTGACGGTTGAGCTATTTTATAATTATAATTAATTTATTAATTAATAAAAATATTTTGATATTTTTTCATCATAAGTTTACATCTTCTAATAAACTCTACTGTTGTGATGAAGTCCTTAGGACTGTTTAGTTTCGATAAAGAGAGGCTTTATCGATTAGTCCTTAAATTTGTTCACGACCAAATGATAGGCTGTTAATTAAGACAACAGCATCTATCGAGCATAGGTCGCTATATGCCATATAGGTTGGTTGTTCTCTTAACTAAGGAGTGTAGAGACACTAGTATGGCATATAGGTGAGATATATGGGTACATCATCATTGAACATGATCAACTCCAGAGCATTCTGCTATCAAGAATGTCTCTAATGGGATATAGGTATAAGTATCTCTTAGACCTGAGATCACCTTAGTGACTTGCAAGCAACTCACTGTACTTTGGTACTGAACTAATTAAATTTTTAATTCAACAATGGAAGGCTTTTGGGCATAGTCAAGTACTTGCAAAGTTGGAGTGTGATCAAGATGGAATTGACCACTTCAAGAGTTGGAGAAGAATGTATCACAGTATTTCAATATAGCAAAACCTTATTTAGGATAATCCATCAGATGGATTTGATATTTTAAAATATAATGTGGACACAACCTAATCAGACTTGATAGTTGAACTCTGAGATGTCCTACGAGTATTATGGTCAAGGGGATGAATTATATGGAAACTATATTTGCATGGGTTCTAAGGATGGTGTTCTACACTTTCGACCTATCCGATCATCGGGTATCATTGCTAGATGATCATTTTGATTGATATAAAAATTTATTTCTATGCTACTAGCTTAGATTCGGACGTATGAGGTCATACATATTAGAGCTTACAATCTGATCGGATGGTTGATCAATGATTAAGAATCGTTCTAGGGTTAAACAATCAATACGATTGGTGTTTAACCTAGTGCAAGTATTGTAGGAGAATTGATTAGCAATTAGATTACTAATTAGCTTAATTTGATTAAGTCAATAGGCTGAGATTAAGTCTAATTAAATATGATTTAATTGGATTTGGTTTGGGTTTGATTGGATCAAGTCCAATTGGTTTATTGGATAAGCCAAGTGCAAGGAAGAACTAGTCCTACTCTAACTAGGACTCAGATTAATTCAATTTTCTAATTTAATTAAAAAATAAATTAAAATTAAATCTAATTTAATTTAATTTAATTAAGTTCTTAAATAGATTTAGGGCCTTATTTAATTGGGTTGATTTAATCTTGATTTTATTTGGTTAAAGATCTTGTTTGATTAAGTCAAAACAGGAGTCCTAGTGTGACTAGGACTCTCTATCACTTACGCCACTTAATCCTCACGCTCCATGCCCTTTTTATTTTATTTCTTACATGAAAATTCTCAACTCTCATGACTTCTCATGCCCTCTTTCTCTCCTCCTTTTTTCATAAGGCAATTTATTGGAAGACCAAGTCAAAAGAGGAGTTAGTTTTGCTTAGGATTCTATGAGATAGAATCCTTATTGACCAAAATACCTTCCCTTGAGTGCCGCCCCCTCTTTTAATTAATTCTTCTCTTATTTCATGAAAATAATATTATTTTTTATGCACCCTCCCTTGTTGGTCCATGCCAATAATTGTGGAGGAGGCACCCAAGGAGTATTCCTAGTCTAGGATTTTGATCTAACTTGGACTCTTCTTTTTCTCTATTTATTGGATGAATTTTATTTTGACTTTTTTATGAAATATAGATCTTTGGGAGAGGTTTGGGGTGTCCAAAAATCAGAGGAAGAGGGTCCTTGGGCATGGGGGTTCCATAGGCACCAAACTAGATGTCTAGGTGAGAGAAAAGAGAAGAAGAAGAGGGTCTTCTTTTAGGGCTATTTTATTTTCAATCTCTCCTCCTTTTTTTAAATTTTTTCTAAGAGAGTCTCAGATCAGTAAACTCTCATATTTCTTCTCATATTTTGGAGAGTCCAAATTTCTAAGAAAAGAGCATCCGATCGACCATCGAAGAAGGATTAGCACAGTACTAGTATGCTGTGCTGATTTCCTGCATCGAACTTCAGATCAAAGATTGTAGGCTCATGTGGATGACTCCTAGAGGCTGGATGCATGTGTGGCTCATGACTTTATCCTCAAGCCCAGATCAGCAAGTTAGAATGTCTAACTTACTTAGGTAATAGATCTGATCTATTAACTTCATACCTGCAATTGATGTAGTGTAGATTTAGATTGATTTGATCAATCTTTTACTTTCTTATTTGATTTTAATTTTTGATTTAATATCATGCCTTGATCATGTAATAGATCTAAGATCTAGGTGTTTATATATTTATTTAAATAAATATTTAATTTATTTAAGTCTTCTACTGCAAGATCTTGAAAAGATTTTCAAGATCTACCTGTAAAATCTTAGATCTGGTTCCTTCAAAATTAAGAATATTCATAAAGTATGCATTTCTATGTTAATCAATTACTTCATAAATACATATTGGCCAATTTTATTGTAATGTGGTGCTTATCTCATGTGGCTAACCATTTGTACTTTTTGGTTGTATCATGGAGGTTGTATTTTTTGATGGTCCATGATCTATGTACCTTGATGGCCTATGTAGCTTGACTTATGGCATTTATGTATTGTGACTACTAATCTCATGACTCTTCTCTCATATTTTGATATATATATTATCTTAGTTCTTATGAATGTTGTCTGAATCATTTTTTTTATGAATGGCATAAATTGAGATATTATGATATCTATTATAATGTGCTATGAAAAATGTCCTATATGTGAGCAAATTGATATATCCTATATGATTGCTCTATGCATTTTCTTTATAAACTCTTGTTCTAACAGAAAAACATATGGAATAATGTAAGAGGGAGGCATTTTCTTTTCTCCTTTTAAAATCTCTCAAGATCTTAATTGAAGATATCAAAAAGGAGGAGTAGAGAGAAATAAAATTGGGCTATAAGCAAAATTTAAGCAAAACTGAGAGTAAAAAAATAACTAATTCAAATACTTTTGTAAATTACTTGAATGCTTGACTATTTGTAATCATCAAACTACTCTTGATGCAATATTGATCAAATAATTGAGTATAATATTCTAGTAAGTGATGTAGCATGTTCCTTTAAATTTTTAAAATTCTTAATCAAATAATTGAATATAATATTGCTTTATTTTTGCTTATGCTCAAATATTTTGTCATCATCAAAATAGGAAAGATTGTTGCTCTAAGAATTGATTTTGATGATTATAAAGTATTTTAGAAGATTACTAATGAATTTGGCATAAAAAAGATTTTTTGTATTTCAGAGGTAAAATCATAATTTTATCAAGTTTTGATTTGAAAGCCTCAAAAGCAAATATAGAAGATTTTTGATCTTTTGGAGGTAGTCCCATGATTTTTGGATGTATATTTTGGGAGAAATTAATTTTGAAGAAAAAGATCGACCCTTAAGTCTTCTCTTACTGAAATAGGCTGATTGGCATGCTGTCCCTGTACCAAGAGTTGACCTCTGTTGTTCTGAAGGCCAAAAATGTAGAAAATAAATTTTTCAGATTTCTATCTCAGGGGTCGACCTTTGTGGGTGTCGATCCTAAGGTCGACCCCTACGACGAAAAAACTCCATAACGGCTATTTTTCAGTCTGTTATGGTTGTATTTAATGCATATTTAAAGCTCTCTAACGGCTCTAAACCTGCTCTGATTTCTTCCTAACACTCATTGAAGATATAAAGGCTCAAAAGGAGGGAAGAAAGCAAGAGATTCAAGCATTTATTTTAGTCTTAAGCAAAATGCCTTCTTCAAGCAAAGAAACTTTCATTTCAAGTTTATCAACCTCTCAAGAGCTCATTCAAGTCTCCAACAATCTTTAGGAAAATCAGAAAAGCTTCCTCCTTCATTATGAAAAGTGTTCTTAAGGTTTTATTTGCTCATTAAGAGAGCTAAACTTGTATTTCATTATCATTAACTCCTATACTCTATTTTGTATTTTTTTAAGTTTTGGAAGGGTTCCAAAACTTGGGAAGGTCTCTCCGAACCTTGAATCGGAGTGTGTAGGATTAGCTTGTACCTAAAAAATAAGCATGCTAGCTTGGGATAGCTAGGGTTGGAGGTTTTCAATGGTGTATTCAGTTTAAATAAGGTTAATGGATTTAAATTCTCAAGTAGGAGCTTGGGGAGTGGATGTAGGTGCAAGGTTAGCACCGAACTACTATAAATTTTGCTTGTTTGTGGTGTGCTTATTCTCTCTCTCCATCTTTATTGTGTTAAACACTTATTCTCTTACTATTTATCTTTTCAACTCACTTAAATCACTCACCATATACAACTTGCATATCATCATATAATCTTGGTAATTATAATTTAGTTTTAAAATTTTAAAAACCTAATTCACCTCCTTCCTCTTGGGTTGCATAGCTGGTCAATAATATAGTTTCCATATAATTCATCCCCTTGATCTAAATGCTCATAGGACATCTCAAAGTTCAACTGTCAACTCTGATTAGGTTGTCCACATTGTACTTCAAAATATTAAATCCATCTCATGGATTATCCTAGCTAAGGTTTTGCTATATTGAAATATAGTGATACATTCTTCTCCAACTCTTGGAGTGGTCAATCCCATCTTGATCACACACCGACTTTGCAAGTACTTGACTATGCCCAAAATCCTTTCGTTATTAAATTAAAAATTCAGTTAATCCATTACCAAAGCATAGTGAGTTGTTTGCAAGTCATTGAGGCGATCTTAGGTCTAACGGAATATATACCTATATCCGACTCAAGAAGATTTTTAAAGCAGAATGCTCTGGAGTTGGTTAATGATTCAAAATGAACGATACCCTATATCTCACCTGTAGCCATACCAGTCAATGTCTCCATATTAGTTAAGAAGGATAACCAACTTATGGCACATAGCGACCGATGCTCGAAGACGCGTAAGTAATATCTATCATCCTTGTCTAACATTTATAAATCGTGGCACTAATAATCGATAAATCCTCTCTATTATTGAACCTAAATAATCCTAAGGACCTTATCACAATAATGGAGTTCATATAGACAATATGAATTATGATGAAAAAAGTCAAAAATATAATTTATTTCACTTACCTACAAAACATGGCTATGGCAGCACGGACTATTGCAGTGGTTTTAAAACACTGCCATAGACGCATGATAGTGTTTTCATTAACCGCTGCCAATTCGTTAACCGCTGCCATAGGTGGACCGTATGGCAGCGGCTTTTCTTCCGCTACTATCACGTCCGACATATAGCCCCAGCGATACCGAAAAACTTGCTACCCTATGGAACCCTATACAACAGTTCCTAAATCACCACATATGGTCGACTATGGTAAGCGTTCATTATAACCGCTGCTATAAGTTGGACCTATAGCAACCACTTTTAGGAACCACTCTCCATTAAGTGATTTATGGTAGTGGTTAATTATACCCGCCTGCCATATATATTTTTTTTAAATATATAATAGTGAATATTTAAAATTTAATGCCCATCTTCACCCGATTTATTACTAAATAATTATCATTAGAAAGTTCGCAAAAGGTCACCTCGATTCGATGGTCCTCGCTTCGTCGATTAAAAATCCTTGATTTGATGACCACAAACGATGATACAATGATTGATATGGAGACCTTTGATGGATACAAAACCATTACAAATGATCTCGATGAATGTTTGTAGCAACCTCCATTAAAGTTTCACTCTCAATCGGATATCGTTAATTCTTGCGTCCCAATTTCAGTATAGGTAACTCGAACATTTAAATGATAAACGGTGATCAAGGGATCAAACGGTGTCGATTAGAGATATTTTTTTTAAAATGATCTTGACTGCTTAAATTAAAGTCAGTAAGCAGTGGAGAATATTAAAGCACTATTGTACTGAAAATTTCTTGAAACTTATGTCGACCCGAAGCGAATCACGCCCACATCATCCTGTTATTATGCTCGTGCTTGCGAATATCTGCTTAACATGAACCAGTTTATATGAAAATGATTTGAATTTTACTATCAAATAAAAATAATTTTACACATATAATAAATATTATTTAACTAAAAAACCATCTCATAAAATCGGCATGCCGTTTAACCCTTTGATCGCTTGTTTCTATTTTACGGTCGAAATCATGTCCATACTAAAGTTGACCAATTTGGATCAGGAGTATCCTATGTTGAAAGTGAAAGCGTTTGATATATGCTACAGAACACATTCGAGATCATGCGTTGTCCATGGTTTTGGATCCATCGGAGATCTCCATCGTTTAGATATCGTATTATGCATTTCCATGATCATCGGAAATCCAATTTTTTCTGACTCGATGAAGTTAGGGCCGATTGGATCAAGGGTGACCTTTTGTGACGGAACTCTAATGATAATATTTAGATAATCGAATGATGAAATGATTGGATATTAAATTTTAAAATTATATAATATTTAGAGAAATAAAAGAAAAATAATATTTTCAAAAACCTCTGCAGCAGTTTTGGATAACCGCGCGCGCGGTAGATTCTCATGGCAGAGGTTTTGGATAACCGCTGCCGTAGATCTAATGGCAGTTGTTGATAAACCAACTGCGTAGCGTTAGGTTAAAGACTTCCAAGAATTTTTTTGCTTTCCTCCCGTTGTGCTCGATCTCTCTGATCTCTCCTATCCTCCTCTTCAACATCGGGTGAGTGCTCCTTCTCCCTGACCGAACGTCGCCCCTCCTTCCCCTCGTCGGGCATCCGCCCCTCCTTCTCCCTAAAGTCGGCGCCGCCCCTCCTTCCCCTCCACTTTCGGACCACCATCTCTCGGCCACCCCTCCCCGCCACCGCAACCCCCGCAGTCGGCCCCCCACGGCCTCCTCGGATACCTCTCTTCATCCATCCGGCTCGAGCTGCTTCCTCCCCGCCAACTTACGGCCACCGCAGCACTCCAAAACCGTTCCACTGCTCCCCTGGGCAACGCCCTCGCCCGCCACCCCCCTCACCCTCCTGCCATGCTGGGCTTGCCCTCCTTCTCTCCCCATACCACGACCGTGCACATCCTCGCCCCGTAGTTTTTTCTGCACCCCCATTCCGCCAACCCCAGCCAACCCCGCCGCCCCCCGCCACCCCTACCTCCCCACCCCCCACAACCGCTTCCGATAAACTCTGACCTTCCGTCGGCCTATGCCCTCCGGGCCTCCTCGTCACTGTGCCCCTCCCCTTGGTCCCATCCCTAGCCGCTACTACTCTCTTCTTTCCCTCTTTCTCTCTCTCTCTATCTCACTCTCTACTGTTTCGTAGGTTACCTCTAGTCCATCATCCTCTCTAGCATCGTATCGGAACCCTCGGAGCTTCGATGCGACCCACCTCTATAGCCATAGGTATAATTTACTTTTTTAATTTTACAGTATTATTTATTAATCATATATATTTATAATAATTTATAGAATATTTATAATAAATATTATAGATATTTATTATAAATATTATAATTATCTTCATGCCATAATTTTTGGATCATGCCGTGGCTGTAGCCTTGGACTGTGCCATATTAGTGGCTGTGGACTAGACCTGTCAATTGGTTGGATTTGGATCAAAATCTGAATATTTAGATCTAAATCTAATTTTAATTACTAATATCGGATCCAAACCTGAATACCCGATGGGTCTGTACTTAAGAGCGGAAGGGAGGGATCCGACCTCACTGCTATCATTGAGAGAGAGGGGATCCATCCTCGCCGTCATCATTGGGAGGGAGGGGGTCTGGCCTCACTGGTGAGGGAGATTGAGAGAGGGAGAGTGGGATATCGAGAGAGCGAGAGAGGGAGGGAGGGGGTCCGGCCTTGTCAGCATCATTAGGAGGGATGGGGTCCAGCCTTGCCGGTAAGGGAGATTAAGAGAGTGAGAAAGGGAGGGTTGGATACACAACCGAGCTGGCTTGGGCCGTGATTGAGCCGACTGGAGGAGGACCCAAGTCGGATGTCTCAGGCACGGAGCCGGTTCGACTTCTGAGTGAATAGAATTTGATGTCTCTCTAAGGTTTCAACTTTAAGCCCTAAGGTGCTACCATCATCTACTTTGTTCTTCTTTTAGGTTTCTGGATTAACACTAAGGTTCGCGCAAGAGATCGAATCTATGACTGTTGCTCATCCTTAATTATTTATTAATGTAATTCATGTTGTAGAATTTATTGCATAACATTTTTTGGATATTTATATCTTGTTGCTTTTGTTTATTGCATTGCATAACGATAGACCCATCAATTGATTAGTGTATATAATCTCTGACATTCGTACAATTATATGTAATTATACGGATTAGAGAATTATGTACAATGATCAATTGATTGTCTAATATGGATTGTTTGAAAAATATAGATAATTCTATAGGTAATTACTGTAATCAAATGGTATGCTAAGAATTTCGAATGAAATTTTGGATAGTATTTTCCTTTTGTTCTCCCTACATGGGAGAACTAAGGAGAAATGCTGTTGAAATTTTATTCAATCCCTATTGCATATCATTTGATTACTGTAATGAATCTATATAATTAATGCAATTTCTGAATGGGATAGATCCTATCTTTACCTATTAGTTGGTGATAGGATGCATTTATTGCATATCTGAAAATGATATTTAATCTAAGTTCCACACATGATTTACTTGCAGTATCATCACTTTTAAAATGGATAAGGGGTGGATGAAGTTTAGTAGGCTCTCGTCAGAATATGAGGCTAGACTTCAAAATTTTTTTGATTATGCTATAGAAAAATTTGGAGACCATGGACTGATCTAATGTCCTTGTAAAAAGTGTATGAGTGGGCCGTGGCTACCTCATCAAGATATCAATGATCACCTTACTATTTATGGCTTTAAAGTCGATTATGAAATTTGTTGGGACCAACATGATGAGGGTAGGCTGCAAGGAGGCGATCAACCTGAAGGGGGAGTGGAACAAATGGTTCATGATATTTTTCATTTGTTGGCCATAATGATAGTGCATCTATGTCTATATCTAATCCTATGATTGGTTGAATGACAAACAATGACGATGTGAAGAAGGTCCACAAGTTGATGGAGGATGCTAATATTCTGTTGTATCCCGAATGTAAAAAGATAGCGAAGCTTGAGTTCTTAATCTGATTGTATCATGCGAAATGCTCCAACAGGTTCAGTAATAATGGAGTGAGCTGCATACTAGAGCTTTTGGAGGATATTCTTTCGGATGATGCATGAATTTTGAAGAATAATTATGAGGCATCGAAGATTATTGAACAGCTGGGCTTTACTTATATCAAGATATATGCATGTCCTAATGATTGCATGCTCTATTGGGAGGGGGATGTCAACCGCAACGAGTGCACGAGGTACGATGAATCAAGATGAAAATAGAATAAAGATGACACATCAACTTGTGTACCTCAAAAGTTGATGTGGCACTTTCTTTTGATTTCAAGACTGCAAAAATTGTTTATGTCGGCAAAGACATCAAAGGACATGAGATGGCATAAAGAGGACCAAACAAAAGATGATGCATTGAGGCATCCAGTCGATGGAGAGGCATGGCAGAAGTTTAACAAATTACATCCTGACTTCGCATAAGAGATACGTAATGTGAGGTTGGGCTTATCATGCGATAATTTCAACCTGTTCAAGCATATGAATACTGCCCATAGTGTATGGCCAGTATTTATTCATGTTTACAATCTCCCACCATGGATGTGTATGAAAAAATTCTTTGCTTTCATGATAGTGCTCATCCCTGGACCGATGGAGGTAGGTAATGACATTGATGTTTATTTACAGCCTCTTATTGTCGAGCTGAAATAGTTATGAAGCATTCAAGGTGTTCTAACTTTTGATGCTTTGCTGAATGAGTCATTCTCCATGCGCACAGCGCTTTTGTGGCCTATGCCCTAATGTCGGATTGGAGCACCAAAGGTGAGCTATCATGTTTGATTTGTGAAAGAAACATCCGATCTAGAAGGTTGACATATTGGAGGAGCTTTATCTATATGGGACATCAACGTTTTTTCCATCAAAACCATCCATACAGAAGGGATGCACGCTCCTTCGATGGCACTATTGAAGAAGGTGAGGCATCTAGCCGATTATCTGAGAGTGAAGTACTTAGAAAGTTGGATGGTCTCAGTGTTGAATTTAGGAAAGATGGTCCGATTGATGATAAAGAAAAGGAAGCATCAATCAAAGAAAGATGACACACACTTTAATTGGAGGAAAAAGAGCATCTTCTTTGACTTGCCATATTGGGAGACAAACTTATTATCCCACTACTTAGATGTAATGCATATTGAAAAGAATATGTGCGAGCTTCTTTTAGCAATAATCTTGAATATCAAGGATATGACCAAGGATGATTTGAATTTCCGACTTGACTTGAAAGAATGGGGTATTAGAAGATCACTCTATCTAGAGCCAATAGGGAGAGAACAATGGAGGCTTCCTCATGCATGCTATGTTATGAATGCCTCTGAACGGTCCATATTTCTTCATGTGTTGGAGAACATAAAGGTCCCAGATGGATACTCAAGTAACATATCAAAGCGTGTGAATGGTAAGAATGTCAAACTTGGGGATTGAAGACTCATGATTATCATGCACTGATGCAGGAATTGATCCCGATAGCTATTCATTGCATGTTGCCAAAAAATATTAGAATGACGGTTATTCGTCTTTGCAACTTTTATAGAGATATTTGTGCAAAGAGGTTGCTTAAGAAAGATGTGAAGAAAATGAAGGCAAGGAAGGTGACTATATTATATGATCTAGAGAAGATATTTTCACCATCATTTTTCATGGTTATGATGCATCTCACCGTGCACCTTATGGGGGAAGTTGCACTTGGAAGCCCAGTGTTCTATCGATGGATGTATCCTACTAAAAAAAATATTCAAACTTTGAAATCTTATGTAAGAAATATGAATCATCCGAAGGGATCTATAGCAGAAAGATATTGGATCAAGAGTGTATGGATTTTTGTACCATGTACTTAAACAAGCTCGAGATACATCATAATCGACCAATGAGGAATCAGGATGATCAATATGAGCCAATTGAGCCTGCATTTGAGTCCATTCCATAGCTAGGTGGACTTTCCACTTCATACCATCTCACTGATTTGAGCATTGAGGAAAGGAATAAGGCACACCGCTACGTGCTCTTCAACTATGATGTCATTAAGCCGTACATAAGGTGAGTCACTCAATATTATTTATTTCATAATAATTAAAAAAAATATCTAATTATACCAAAATTTGTTCTTTGTGCATGTAGCAAACACAAGAAGATCATAAGAGTAAAATATGGTGCTCTAAGTATGCAGGAGAAAGGAAAAATGCATAGCAACGAATTTTTTGAATGGTTCAAAGATCGTGTAAGCAATTATATATTCTTATCTGGTATAACTTATTCGAACATGTTTACTAATTAGGTATCATCTCCTTAATTAGGTGTGGAGATTGTCGTTCAGTGATGTGAGCCCTGAAGTGCATGCTCTTTCAATGGGCCCTAATCATACCATGCGTGAGTATAAACAGCTCGTCATTAATAGCTACAGGTTTAATATTCACAGTAGGTCCGTAAATATGGTAATACAAAATAGTGGCATCATGTTAAGTGCCACCACTGGGTATTATACTAGCTCAAGGGATTCACAGTCTCATACAGAGGATTTGAACTATTATGGCATAGTAGAGAAGATAGTCATCTTGGACTATTATTCTAAAGGGAGGATCACATTGATGAAGTGCGATTGGTTTGACACCTTATCATAGTTTGGGATGAAGACTGATGAGTGTGGTTTTACTCTCGTTAACATGCAATGCCATCTCCGCACTGAAGAATCATATATACTTGCCTCCCAAGCTAGTCAAGTCTTCTACGTTAGTGTTTCCTTGGAGCCTCAATGGGGTGTTGTCGTGAGGATGGTGCCTAGGCATATTTTTGATGATACCAAAGTTGATGACGATGTTGGACCATGCATGCAAAGTGCTCCTCTAGGATAAAACTTACCTGGTACTATCGAGGTCTCAGACACATTTGTCAGAAGTGATGGTGATGTCCATATTGTAGATGCTACTAGACGATGACTTCAACATTCTGGTATAAATTATTAGAGTCTAATTATTGATTTTTATTTGAATTTTTCTTTATATCTTTCTTATTTTCATCAAAGATCTCTCTTTCTTCTAATCTTTGAAAGCTTAAGAAAAATGTGTGCCATGCCGGTTGATTGTGCCGTGTCGTATTGTGCCATACCGTACCATGCCAGTAGGCCATGCCGGCTACTAAGAGAACCCAAGTCTGGTATAAATATTAGAGACTATTTATTGATGCTATATTAATATTATTGTTCAACATGTTATATTGATTAATGTTCATTAATGTTGCAGATCACGATGGCACCGAAATGCCATCTAGATTTCACCCCTACCCTTCAACGGGTTATGCACAGTTCAGCATCCGAGGAGCAGTCGGAGCATACTCCATCCACCTCAGTGCATATTTGGAAGTCACAAACTTCGAGGATATGTTGGCCCACATTCCAGCTCCAGCTCCAGCTTCGACTCTGGCTCCAGCACCAGCTCCAGCTTTGGCTCCGACTTTAGCTCCAGCTCCAGCTCCAACTCTGGCTCCAGCTCTCAGTGATGATGATGATGATGTAGATTTAGGAGACTTTTGATGTATTTTATTTTTTTAAAAAAATATTATAATAAATTTTATTCAATAATAAAATTTTAGCATTTTAGAATAATTTTTATGTTTATTATTTTTTTATATTATATATCTATATTTATCAGGTAAAATATATATCCGTGCCAACCACTACCATAGGTCCATGGTGCAAATGGTGCCAACCGCTGTATTAGATCTATGGTAGTGGTTAAGAAATCGCTACTATAGATTATCTATGGCAGTGGTTATGTAACCACTGCTATAGATTATTTATGGCGGCGGTTACATAACCGCTGCTATAGATCGATATATTGCAGCAGTTTATAAACCGCTGTAATAGGCTATCTATGGTAGCAGTTCAAACAACCGCTGTAACAACTATTTCCATAGAGCTACGATGATGGCTGCGCAGCGGTTAGAAAATCGCTGCCATAGCCTATGGTAGTAATTTTTTAGGCTATGACAGCGGTTACGAACTGCTGTCATAGTTCTTTTTTGTAGTAGTATTTATTAATAAATTAATTATAATTATAATATAGCTCAACCATCAACAGGCTGATGATTGGCTTTAGAATATATTTTTCAACAACTTTCACTTATCCCAAAGCCACTCGACATAGTATCTAATGCCCATCTTTAACTTGTGGTTGTCAAACTCCTTTATCGCTAGGGCTTTAGTGAAGGAATCGGCTAGATTCTTAATGGAAAACATGGAGGGTTTCATGCATAGATTTCAAAATTTTTTCAAAAAATAGAGTAGCGGAAGATATAGATTAAACTATTTAATCTACAACACGCATGTAATCAAATTATAAAATCCTACATCAAAGATCTATAACATGCATGTAATCAAAAAGAATATCATGCCCCAACAACTTGGAGAACTTATCCCCATGCCCTATTCCTCTCTTCCTCAGATTTTTATCACATAAAAATCATAAAGAATAAATGAGAAGAAAATACATAAAAGAAAGATAAAGAGAAGACAATCTTCTCTTACCTTTGTCCCTTCAAGACATCATCCCATGTTGTCCAAAAGGAAGAATTTTCTCCAAGCATCTTGGTGCCTCATACCTCCACACCCCTCCTCCTTTTCTTCTGCCTTTTTACTATAGAATTCTAGGTTTCTCATGCCCCAACTCCATAAAATAAGGTGCCTCCTTATTTTTAGGAAGACTAGGTCAAAGACCTAGTCAAAATAAAAAAGCCTTAGTGGCGTCCAACTCTTGGATGCCACCCCATTCCTTTTTAACATGGGGAACCAGGAAATAATGCCCAAAAACAAGGGAGAAAAGGGCCAAACAAAATAAAGGGCGTGGGAAAGGTTGGCGCACAAGGGAGGGAGGAGTTTGGGTCAAAAGGTACTCTTGCAAGAAGGAAAGAAATCCTAACAACTTCCAGGTTCTGACCAAGTCAAAACAAATTGTCAAAAATCTGAATTATGGGGCATGGAAGGCCTTCTTGGGTGTGGGAATACACATAGAAAAATTAGGAATTAATTAAGGTGGGCGTGGGGTCTTAGGCGCAAGAGAAAGAGAGAGAGTGAGAGAGTCCCAATTAACTGGGACTCCTCTTGTTTGACTAGGTCAAAATAGTTTTGAACCCAATTTAAATTCTATTTAAATCAAATCAAATGCAACCTAATTAAGAATGATCCTAGTTCAACTAAGAGTTCAATTAAATTAGATTAAATTAAGATTTAAATCTGACTTAAATCCTAAATCAAATAGGTGCACCCAAGTCCTAGTCAAACAAGGAATTTTTCTTTCTTGTAATTGGCTTATCCATTAAACTAACTAGACTTAATCTAATTAAGTCTAAACTAATTTTAATTAAATTTAATTCAATTAGACTTGATCTCAGTCTGATTGCTCAATCAAATTGAGTCAATTAGCAATCCAATTGCTAATCGATCCTCCTGCAATACTTGCATTAGGTCAAACCCCAATCGTATTGATGGATCGACCTTAGAACGATTCTTAATCATCGATTAATCATCTGATCAGGTTACAAGCTCTAATATGTCTGACCCCATAGGTTCAAACTTAAGTCGGTAGCATAGGAACCAATTCCTATACCAATCGAAGTTACCATCTAGCAATGGTTCCCGACATCCGGATAGGTCAAATTTATGCAAAGCAACATTCTTAGAACCCTGGCCCATGGCTACCATATAATTTATCCCTATGACCAATAATGCTCATGACGACTTTGAGTATGTTGTCAATACTCATACAAGTCATCTCTATTATGTCTCAAAATTTTGCAAATCCCATGACACCTCACGAGGATTACCCAGGTTTAGGTTTTGCTAAATTGAAATACACCGAATCATTCTCTTCCTGAAGTTAAACAGGAGTGGTCAATCCCATCTTGACTCATACGCCGACTTTACAAGTACTTAACTATATCCAAAAATCTTTCAAATCTATATTAGAAATACAGGTAGTCCGGCACCAATGTACAATGAGTTGCTTGCAAGTCACCATGATGATCTCAGATCGGAGGGACACTTATACCTATTGGCCTTAGCTAGCTACTTTTGATAGTAGAGTGCTACATTGATCACGTTCAATGCAGATATACTCCTACATCTCATCTGAATGTTATACTAATGTCTTCACACCACTTGGTTACGAGGACAACCAACGCATATGGCATACAGCGATCTATACTCGATAAGTTATCATCCTTGTGAATAACTGATCATTTAATCATGAACAATTTAAGAACCATCCGATAAATTCTCTTTTATCGATTGATTGTGGTTCCAAGAACTTTATCATAATTTAGGAGTTTATTTAAGAAAGATAGAACTTTATGATGAATTAGCCAAATAACTATTATTATTAGATAATTCATATACTAATTTCAATCATCTACCACTTAGATGATTGGCTTTAGGATATATTTTCCAACAACTCCCACTTGGACTAAAGTCAATCAGAATGATATCAAATATCCTATCTTCCACTTGAGTTTGTAGAACTCCTTAGTTCCGAGGCCTTAGCAAATGAATCAGTCAAGTTCTTCTTTTTCATCGATCTTCTAAAGATCGATGTCATCCTGATCTATAATCAAAGGTGATAGTAATATAAAGTATGCTGGTCCTTCGGTTCTTTAGCCAGAGCTATGGCTCCAGTGCTATAATAGGACTAGACCATCGGTGGAGGGTGCCACTCCTAATCTGCTAATGAACCTTAGCAACTACACAGCTTATATGGCAGTATCATATGCCATGATATACTCTACATTACTAAGTGAATGGGCTATGGTATCCTGCTTGGAATCTTTCCAGCAGATTGCTCCTACAATCAGGGTATGATCCGACATTCTCTTATTGTCATCTTGTTCTGACTGAAATTAAAATATCCATATATTTTAAGTCAGGACTTCGATATTTAAGTTACTAGACCTTAGTATTTCTCAAATACTTAAGGATTATCTCTACAATTTTCAAGTGGCTCTCACTTGGATCAGACTGGTATCTGCTCACTATCTCTAGTGAGTATACTATGTCTGATCTTGTACATGGAGAAATAAAAAAATAGCTAAACCTTTATTCCTTGCAATGTTGGAATGCCATTTTCAATTAAGAGAATTTCATCCTCAAACAACAAAAGGAATAACACTATAGAATATTTTTGCCCAAATACAAATGCAGCATTTGTCTTTGTTCATAACAAAGACATATGTTCAAAATGTATGTTCAAAGTCAGACGGACTTTATAGGTCTTTACCTACTCGTCTGCGCTATTCTAATCCTTTTGAAAATCTATTCATACCCAATGGATTTTATCCATTCAGGTGAATCAACTAGTGTCCATACACTATTGATTTTTATGGACTTTAATTTGGATCATGTGGCTCCAAGCCACTTTTCAGAGTTAGACCACTGCATTGTATCCCTATAGATGATCGGATTCTTATTGTTCTTATCGAGCTCAACAGGATTACTGTCCTGAACCTAAATACTAAAGTATCTATCCGACTAATGCGGTACTCTACCGGATCTCCTTAAAGATGACACTTTAATAGGCTTCGAGTTTGATCTAATTAAATTTGGTTCTATAGGTTTACTAGATTACGTCGGTTCTTTTCTACCAGTCAAACTTTTCAAGTTTAATTTGATGGGCATCAGTTCCTTCTCTAAGGAACTTCTTTCCAAAAGGAATGCCCTTCTGCTGATAAACATTTTATATTCTTCAGTATGGTAGAATTAATAATCCTTAAATACCTATTGGACCAGGATCTAAGTTTATTTGTGTGCAAATATTTGATGTAGGCCGATAAACTCCAAACTCAAAGGTGAGAGAGTCTAAGTCTACGTCCGATCCATATCCTATATGGAGTCTATGCAACAAATTTACTCAGAACATCTTTCAGAGTAAAACAAGTAGTCAGTAAAGCATAACCCTGAAACAAGCAAACTAGTGAACCCCATTGTAGATTGAACCATGTCTAACAAAGTTCAATTTCTTCTTTTAGATACACTGTGTTTTGAAAACAAATTCACTGAGAGAGAATCCTATTCTCTCCTAGATATGTCATAAACTTACTAGATAAGTATTCGCCTTTTTGATCAGATTGAAGAGTTCTAATATCTTTTTCAATTTGTTTTCCCATGTCATTATTGAATCATTTGAACATTTCAAATGATTCAGGCCAGACGCACCTATGCCCAAATTGATCGTCTGAAATGAAATACTAATATCTTCCTTTGGCACTTAAGTTCATAGGTCCACATACATCACTATGTATTAGACTTAGAACTTTATCAGCTCCTTCACCTTTTCTAGTAAAAGGTGACTTAGTCATCTTTCCAAGAAGAGAAGATTCATAGGCTATCAATGATTCACAATCATTGAAGTCAAGGTTTTCCTCTTAAGCTAACTCATTTATCCTATTCTTGTTAAGATGACTAAGCCTATAATGCCAAAGATAGATATCCATGACATAATCTATCTTTGGTGTGTATATTACACTTAATAGGCTGTGTAAATATTAAATGTCATATCTTTATTGTTTAGGTATTATTGTAATATTATTCATAATAATATTACAATAATCTTCTTTATTAATAAATGATAACAATCTCTGACCAAAAGGCCATCAGAGATCATATTTATCATAAACAATGGACAATAGTGACAATCACTCAAAATGATATCTTTTGAAAATAAGCTTGGTAATTTCTAAAGCTAGGATTGGAATAAGACTTCCATCCCCAACGTTCAGGTATTTCTCATCATTTTCAAATATCCCACTAACTTATAGTCTTTGCAATAAATTGCATAAAACTATCGATATCTAATACTCAGGTAGTAAAATTATATACAAAAAAATTTTAATGTATTATCATATAACATCCTTGATAAGCAACTCTTGCTCCTTTCTCTTGTTCAACCTATTATAGTCAAGGAAAGCAAGATAATTCTTCTTCCTATGATCCTGCTTCTAACAGTAAAAGCACTATGCCTGATTTGGGTTAATCTTAGGCTAATTATTTTTGACTGGACTCAGAAGCTCCAATAGGAACCCATTCATACTGCTGAATCAAATTCAACTTTCGATACTAATTATCGAAGTTGGGTCCCATATATCATCACTATCTAACAGTGATTGGAGCAATTAGGTTTTAGCCTTAATTTGATAAAAGAGAACATTGACCTAATGTATATGAATTATTTTAAGCCTAAAGACTTGGATTTTAGTCTGAAGGTTCTTCTACTATTTTATTTGAATTGATAGCCTCTACCTCCAATTTAGAAAATTACTTTAATTCTCTAGTAGGTACTAGAATTCACATAGACTGTACACGAGTCCAACTTTGGTTGGCTCATCCATGTACATCTAAGGGTAGGTTTATAACTAATTATTTTTTTAAATAATTTTTAGTAATTTAATTTTGCCTCAGAAACTTAATCAGTAGGATTTGGCCTCCACTGCAAGGAATCGGTTAGGTCCAACCATTAACATGACTATACTTGGTGCATCTAATCAACGAATGATAGGTCCAACTTTGGTTGGCCAACCTAAGCACCATTAGAGAGATACATCTAAGTCATTATATGATGGATTATAATTCCATTAGTCAACAAGCACCAGGCCTTTGGGCCTCCAATGATTATTGAGTTAATGGACCCATTATCAAACACTTTAATGGGAGGCCATGACTCAGTTATCCTCATAATTTTATCATTTTAAGGACTTAATAATTTTAGAGAATTTAAATTATTAGTGATTTAAGGATGGACAAGACATGGACCAAATTGCTCCTACTGACTTCATCAAGTCAAGTCCTCCTACTGACTTCATAAGTCATCGATGAGGATTAGAATCAACTCTGATCCATGGGCACCTATATCAGTCTCACTGATTTTCTATGTAACATGGGTTAGCTCGAATCAATGAGCAACTTAATCAAAAGCTGATTAACTACATTGATCGGATAAGTGAGATCGGTGAAAGAATCTACCAAAGCTTACCTTAGACACCATCAGAAATGGTTAGATAAGTGGGCTACCAATTAAAAACCATCGATCGAGAATGCCAGACTTATCTTAGACATCAATTGGTTTATCAGTTGTAATTTGGTCTGCCAAAAGACTCGGGCTCGACCACTGAGCCATCATCAATATTTATTTGTTAGATGTATGGACTTTGATCAACTACAACTATTGAATTGATCTATCGAAAAGAAATGACCTAATCCTAATTAACTATTAATTAGGTTTGATCAATTTCTTAACTTAGTCCATATTTAATCTAACCCTAGGTCTAATCCAGTTAATGACCGGATCAAGCTAACCCATAACCCTTTAACCCATGTTTTATGAAATTATCTTAGGATCTTTAAATCACAAACCTAGATCCTAAACAATCACTTAATTCTTGATTAAGTTCAAGTCTTATGGGTTTAGATTTATGGAAACTTAGAACTAGTTTCTGATTTTATTATTTAAAATATTTTCAAATTGGATTGAATCATATTCAATGTATGGTTTTAGATCTGATTTATTTCATTGTTTAAATCATGTCCTAGGATTTTGAATCTAGGGTTTTGTAGAAAGTATGTTCATAATTTAATTTCTACAAAATATGTATATCCCATATATCATCACTAGATTCAAAAATAAAAAGTACATATCATCATATGCATCATCAGGATCTAGATCTAGAATATGAAACATATCACATAGATCTTATCTAAGTGATCAAAATCAGATCATAATGAAGAAAAATCTTGATTTTCTGGTCCAGGTTCGTTCAGATCTGATCAGATCAAGAGATATATTTCAAAAAATTTTCTCTTGATCCCAATCAGATCTTGATATGTTTCAGATCTGATTCTTATTATTTTAATAAGATAAAATTAAAAAATAAATTAAATCAAATTTAATTTACCTGATCTGGGTAATCCTATTACCCTGTTGATGATCCTGTTTGCAGCGGAAGGTTCTGGATCTTAGCCATGCAAGCGCCTGGCCTCTACCAGTATCCACTTGGGTTGGATCTAGAGATCCTCTTCTTCTCTATCACACATCCAAAAATCAGATCTAGATCTGATCTGGAGGATCTTCAAAACTCTTTTGAAGATGAGCAGTCGTCCTTTGCAGCAGCGCAGCCTTCTTATTTTTGATCGCCTTTCTTTGATCTGAATCGCACCAACCAAGGTCCAAAACTCCTTTTGGACGTGGAGAGCAAGGGGAGAAGAGACTATGGCATGGAGAAGGAGGGGAGAGGCAGCCTTGGGGCATGGGAAACTTGATCTCATCATATCTCTATATCTCATACAATCTGAGTTGGGCGCAGGGTCTTATTTATAGACTAGCTGTGATCCAACTCCTCTTCTTCCCAACCAATCACAACCCTTTGTGAAATCAGATCTAAATCTGATTGGTGGGAATAGAGTCCCCTGGATTCCTCCTTAGAGGGCGCCTAAGACCAGTCAAAGTTGGTTCTTAGAAGAACTCTAATTGGAATCCAAAAAGGAGATGGAGTCCTTGTCCAACAAGGACTCCTAGGCGCCTCCAACTTGGGCACACGCCTAGGGTGGCGTGCGCCCTTCTCCTTGCCAGGTTCTGGCAGGGGGACAGGCCCCCACCAGCTCTCCAATAGGTGCATGACATGTGGTCAAAAGTCAAAGTGTCAATGGTCAACGTTTGACCAGTCAAAGGTAGACTTTTGACCAAAGTCAAAGAACAAGAAATGGCAGGTGACCAAAAATGGCAGGTAATGTCTTACAAATAAGACAACCTTTTCTGACTTGGACAACCTCCAGTCAGACCATATGAAGGCCTCTGATTGAGCACAAACTCCTTTGGCTCAGACAGGACAACTTATTTATGATAGCAAAAGAAGAACGTTAGGTTCAATCGAGTGCTAGCACGATTTCCTTGAACCTAATTGAATCTCATTCAGATCAATTGAACTAGATCAGTTCAATTGATGATCACCAGATTCAAACCCTTGTTTGTGTGACCCAGTTAGGTTCAGTTCTGTATGGTAATGGGATATGTCATGATCTCTATCATCGACATCATCGAAACTCCTTTCGATGGATCAGAACTCTTCTGATTCGAACAGCTAGAATGATCGATCATCTAAATCATTCTAATTGCTCCCAAAATCCACCAGTGACACCTAGCAGTATATGGTGGCAACCCATCAGAGCTGAATGCGAACCTCTTGGTGCAGCTACCTGTGTGATTCAAGTTCTTCTATCTTGAGCCCCGATCAGATTAGGGTTAAGGTGAACTCGTCAAACCCTAGTCTCTGTCATATGATGTAATCATTCGATTCGAGTCCAATGTGAAAATCTAAATAGAAACTCTTTCTATTATTTCACTCTACCATGGCCATGGATTTCTGGACTTGATTCTCATGATCATCATAGGGCTACTCCTCTACCACCGAGGTAGATAGATTCCATCTTGATGCAATCCAGTTCCTACAATGAACATGCTATAGCCAACATACACCTCAGGGTTCCATATGGCTAGGAGACCGAGTAATGGTGTAGTCAAACTATAACACCCTCAAGGTGAACTGCCGATGCATCTCAGGTCAAAGAACCAGACACACTACTGCAGCATCGAGTCAGTCATTGACGAGAAGGTAGACTCCCTAATGACTACTCGAGGTGGTCACGCTCAGTGCCCTCGTTCTCTAACGAGTACCTGTACTCTCGCTCCGGTGTCTCCACACCGTAGACTCAAGACTCATCTACTAAAGAGAAGCGATTGTACACCAACCTTCCGGATCAATCACCATCCTCGTGATGATCCTATGGTCGGGAGCAATTTATGAGTTAATAATGATTATTCATGTCTTAAATTTTCAACTCTTGAAAATATGAATTATCATTACCATTAACTCAAAGGATGTATCACAGACACTAAATACACATATGTGATAGAAAATAACCCATTTTATTGATTTTAGTCAAAATTATAATTTTGCCCCTAGAAGTGTATTACAAGTGTCAGCCAATTCTGGCTTCTAGGGCACATATATCTAACAATCTCCCACTTGTCCTAAAGCCAATTGGCTACAAGTCTAAGTCCCATCTTCTCAAGGTGGGCTTCGATCTTCTGCTGGCCCAACGGCTTTGTAAGTGGGTCTGCCACATTATCTGCGGAGTTGACTCTCTTGACCTCGACATAACCCTTTCTCAAGGTAATCGCGGATGAGGTGGTATCGCCGCTCAATATGCTTGGATTTCTGGTGAGACCTCGGCTCCTTAGCAAGGGCTATGGCGCCATTGTTGTCGCAGTATAGAGGAATGGCATCTGATGGCATTACTCCAATTTCTGCAGCAAACTTCTTGTACCAGAATGCTTCCTTCGCAGCTTCTGATGCAGCGATATATTCTGCTTCCATGGTGGAATCTGCTATCACCGTTTGCTTGGAACTCTTCCAGCTGATAGCTCCACCATTGCACACAAACAGACTCCCAGATGTCGACTTTCGATCATCTATATCGGACATGAAGTCCGAGTCTGTGTATCCCTGGACTTGGAGTTCTCCGTTACCAAAGACCAACATCATATCCTTAGTTCTTCTCAAGTACTTAAGGATACATTTCACAGAAGTCCAGTGTTCTTCACCTGGATTTGACTGATATCTGCTTGTGACACTCACAGCATGGGCTATATCAGGTCGTGTACATAGCATGGCATACATGAGGCTCCCTATTGCAGAAGCATAAGGGATCTTGCTCATGCGTTCTATTTCCTCAGGTGTGCTGGGGCACATCTTCTTGGAAAGATGAATACCATGTCTGAAGGGTATTAATCCCCTCTTAGAGTTTTCCATACTAAACCTCTTTAGTACTTTCTCTATGTACATCTTCTGTGAAAGTCCTAGCATCCTATTCGGTCTATCCCTATAGACCTTAATTCCTAGAATAAAGGATGCTTCACCTAGGTCTTTCATGGAGAATTCCTTGGACAACCACATCTTGACTGATGTCAACATGGGAATATCATTCCCAATAAGGAGGATGTCATCCACGTACAATACGAGGAAGACAACAGCGCTCCCACTGACCCTTTTGAAAACACATGGTTCCTCTTCATTTTTGATGAAACCAAACTTTTTGATCACATCATTGAAACGAGTGTTCCAGCTCCGAGATGCTTGCTTAAGTCCATATATGGACCTTTGCAGCTTGCAAACCTTGTGATCAGTATCACTGGATGTGAAACCTAGCGGCTGTTCCATATAGATATCTTCCTCAAGATATCCATTTAAGGAATGCCGTTTTCACGTCCATTTGCCATATTTCATAATCGAAATAGGCTGCAACAGCAAGCAATGTGCGGATGGATTTTAGCATAGCTACTGGGGAAAAGGTATCCTGATAGTCTATGCCTTCGCGTTGACTATAACCTTTTGCCACCAATCTAGCCTTGAATGTCTCCACATTCCCATCTGCACCAATCTTTCTCTTGAAGATCCATTTACATCCAATAGGTACTATACCTTCTGGTGGATCTACCAAGGTCCAGACTTGGTTTGAGTGCATCGAGTCAATTTCTGACTGCATTGCCTCTAGCCATTTCTCGGAGTCGATATCTGATATCGCCTCGTTGTAGGTTTTGGGATCATCACCATGAGCACCATTACCTACGAGGAACATTTCCTCTACATCCTCTGAAATAATACCTAAGTATCTTTCAGGGGGACGGGAAACTCTTTCCGATCTACGAGGTGGAGGAGGTAGTGTTCTTATTGGCTCAACCTGATTTGGTTCCACTTGGTCCTTAGCTCGTTTTGCTTGTGAGACTTTCTCATCAAGCTTGATCTGTTTTCCAATGCCGCTATCTTGAATAAACTATTTTTCAAGAAATATGGCATGTCGACTCACAATCACATTGTGGTCTTCTGGAATGTAGAAATAGTATCCTAATGACTCTTTAGGATATCCTATGAATCGAGCTCTGAAAGGACCTAAACTCTAACTTGTCCGCTTGTTGTCTTTTGACATGAGCCGGACAACCCCAAATTCTGAGATGACTCAGACTTGGTTTCTTACCGTGCCATATCTCATACGGTGTGGTAGGAACGGTTTTAGAGGGAACCCTATTCAGTAGATAGATTGAAGTTAACAATGAGTGTCCCCAAAGAAAATCAGGGAGGTCTGTGAAGCTCATCATGGATCGAACCATATCTAATAGAGTCCGATTTCTCCATTCTGAAACCCCGTTGAGTTGAGGTGTTCCTGGTGGAGTCCATTGAGAGACTATGCCATTATTCCTTGAGATAGTCTAGGAATTCCCTGCTAAGGTATTCACCTCCTCGATCTGATCGAAGAACCTTAATGGGTTTTCCAGTTTGTTTTTCTACTTCATGTCTGAATTCTTTGAACTTTTCAAAGGCTTCAGACTTGTGTCTCATAAGATACACATACCCATACCTAGACAGATCATCGGTAAAGGTAATGAAGTAGACAAAATTGCCTCTAGCCGGCACATCAAATGGGCCGCACACATCAGTATGTACTAGGGCAAGGAGATCTGTGGCCCTCTCCCCATGTCCAACAAAAGGGAGTTTAGTCATTTTGCCTTGAAGACAGGATTCACAAGTTGGATATGACTCGGAAGTCAATGGACTCAATAGCCCATTTTTCTCCAATTTGTTGATCCTATCTTCTGCTATATGACCTAATCTCAGGTGCCATAGATATCTGTCGTTTGGACTATCCCTAGGTCGTTTGGCATTCACGTTTTGCTCGATAGTTAGAACAGGTACATCAATATGTAGCTGATAAAGACCATTAATAAGGAAACCATTTGCAATTTTATTTCTTTCATAAAGAATGTTACAATGGTCCTTAAAGAAGGTGATCACATAACCTTCTTGTGCTAAGCATGAAACAGAAATCAAATTCCTGCTAGCTGCAGGCACAAAATAACAGTCTTTCAAAACTAAGTCTAAACCAGATGGTAATCGCAAGAGGGTATGTTCCCACGGCTACTGCAGCAACTCTTGCTCCATTACCAACGCGTAGGATCATGTCTCCATCCCTCAGCCTCCTGCTATCCTCAAGACCCTGCATAGAAGTGCACAGATGAGCACTAGAACCAGAGTCAAGCACCCAACTGGATGCAGAAGAAACCGTAAGGTTAGACTCAATAACGAGCATACCTCCAGAAGGACCTTCCTTCTTGTTCTTCAGGGTGGCCAGGTAAGTAGGGCAGTTCCGCTTCCAATGGCCGTCGCTGTTGCAATGGAAACACTTTCCTTTGCCATCGGCCTTTTTCTTCGATTCTGCCTTCTTCTTCTTTGATCCTTCCACCTTTTGCTTTTTCACAGACTTCTTTTTCTTTCCATAAGACTTTCTTTTGGAAGAAGTCCGTTCCATAGCAAGAACTGAGCCTTTAGAACCTTTCATAGAAAGCTCAGCGGTAACCAGCATATTCATTAACTCGGCCAAGGAATTCTGAAGTTTATGCATGTGGTAATTCATGATGAATTGCCCATATGCATCAGTCAAGGATTGCAGAATGAATATCGTTCTGCAGGTCCAAGTCCAACTTCACACCGAGCTTCTCAAGCTCTTCCATGTCCTTGATCATTGTCAGACAGTGATCTTGGACTGACTGCCCATCACGCATCTTAGCCTTAAAAAGTCATTTTGTGACTTGATATTTGGCTGCGCGACTCTGTTCACCAAACATCTCCTGCAGGTGAGCCAACATTTGGCGAGCAGTCCCGATATCCTTCATGTTGGCGCTGGAGCTCATCAGACATCGAGCCCAACATGTAATATCTGGCCTTATTATCTTCGTCAATCCATTTTTCCAGAGACGCTCTCTGTTCAACAGATGGACGGGCTGGTAATGGTGGGAGGGTCCTGGTCCAAAACATGGGTTAACTTCTCGAAACCCAAAATAATTTTGTAGTTCCTGAGCCAATCTTTATAATTGGGTCCAGTCAGTCTATGTGTGTCCAGGATACGTGCCAATGGGTTTGGACGCAGACATATTTCCTGTAGAGAGTCAAAGATTCTAGTTAGATACTGTAATTTTGACTTGACCAATTTGTTTAGGGATTTTATTTTTAAACAAATTAGCTCCCACTATTTTCTCGGATCCCTACACTCCCTCTGTAGAGATGCGAAAATCTCCACGATTAATGATTTCTAGTGGGTGGTGCGGTCTCACCAACTGACTCATCACCTCACCTAACAGTTATTGGTGATGGGTTAGCCAATGAGTGAACAACTCTTGTTCAATGATTCTCTAATCATGGTGCACCCAAACTTGGTCTCTAATTCATGAATCTCACCGTATCCGGAATATTGATCCACTCCTTAGTTAAGTCAGACCCACCATTTGCATAGACTGGGTTCCTAATTGAGTCTCTCACCGTATCCGAAATATTGAGCCCAACTCATCCTCCAGCCCATAGCATCCAATGCCTAATAGACATGGTTGCATCTTCCCGGTGCAACTGAGCCACTGTATCCAGCCGAGAACAATCAACCCCGGGAAGGGCCCGCACATCTACAATGGTGGAAGACCTCAGACTTAATCTTTTCTTAGGGAGAATTGATTCAGGTCTCATTAAACTAGACTTGGCTTAGTCATAACAATTATGACTAACCTAGTGGCATGGGTTAGCTCGGATTATTGACCACCTCAGATCAGAACT
>QRFJ01002961.1:0-121698 GCA_006176705.1 Cocos nucifera | reverse complement strand
TCTCTATGTACATCTTCTGTGAAAGTCCTAGCATCCTATTCGGTCTATCCCTATAGACCTTAATTCCTAGAATAAAGGATGCTTCACCTAGGTCTTTCATGGAGAATTCCTTGGACAACCACATCTTGACTGATGTCAACATGGGAATATCATTCCCAATAAGGAGGATGTCATCCACGTACAATACGAGGAAGACAACAGCGCTCCCACTGACCCTTTTGAAAACACATGGTTCCTCTTCATTTTTGATGAAACCAAACTTTTTGATCACATCATTGAAACGAGTGTTCCAGCTCCGAGATGCTTGCTTAAGTCCATATATGGACCTTTGCAGCTTGCAAACCTTGTGATCAGTATCACTGGATGTGAAACCTAGCGGCTGTTCCATATAGATATCTTCCTCAAGATATCCATTTAAGGAATGCCGTTTTCACGTCCATTTGCCATATTTCATAATCGAAATAGGCTGCAACAGCAAGCAATGTGCGGATGGATTTTAGCATAGCTACTGGGGAAAAGGTATCCTGATAGTCAATGCCTTCGCATTGACTATAACCTTTTGCCACCAGTCTAGCCTTGAATGTCTCCACATTCCCATCTGCACCAATCTTTCTCTTGAAGATCCATTTACACCCAATAGGTACTATACCTTCTGGTGGATCTACCAAGGTCCAGACTTGGTTTGAGTGCATCGAGTCAATTTCTGACTGCATTGCCTCTAGCCATTTCTCGGAGTCGATATCTGATATCGCCTCGTTGTAGGTTTTGGGATCATCACCATGAGCACCATTACCTATGAGGAACATTTCCTCTACATCCTCTGAAATAATACCTAAGTATCTTTCAGGGGGACGGGAAAACTCTTTCCGATCTACGAGGTGGAGGAGGTAGTGTTCTTATTGGCTCAACCTGATTTGGTTCCACTTGGTCCTTAGCTCGTTTTGCTTGTGAGACTTTCTCATCAAGCTTGAATCTGCTTTTTCCAATGCCGCTATCTTGAATAAACTATTTTTCAAGAAAGATGGCATGTCGACTCACAATCACATTGTGGTCTTCTGGAATGTAGAAATAGTATCCTAATGACTCTTTAGGATATCCTATGAATCGAGCTCTAAAGGACCTAAACTCTAACTTGTCCGCTTGTTGTCTTTTGACATGAGCCGGACAACCCCAAATTCTGAGATGACTCAGACTTGGTTTCTTACCGTGCCATATCTCATACGGTGTGGTAGGAACGGTTTTAGAGGGAACCCTATTCAGTAGATAGAATTGAAGTTAACAATGAGTGTCCCCAAAGAAAATCAGGGAGGTCTGTGAAGCTCATCATGGATCGAACCATATCCAATAGAGTCCGATTTCTCCATTCTGAAACCCCGTTGAGTTGAGGTGTTCCTGGTGGAGTCCATTGAGAGACTATGCCATTTTCCTTGAGATAGTCTAGGAATTCCCGGCTAAGGTATTCACCTCCTCGATCTGATCGAAGAACCTTAATGGGTTTTTCCAGTTTGTTTTTCTACTTCATGTCTGAATTCTTTGAACTTTTCAAAGGCTTCAGACTTGTGTCTCATAAGATACACATACCCATACCTAGACAGATCATCGGTAAAGGTAATGAAGTAGACAAAATTGCCTCTAGCCGGCACATCAAATGGGCCGCACACATCAGTATGTACTAGGGCAAGGAGATCTGTGGCCCTCTCCCCATGTCCAACAAAAGGGAGTTTAGTCATTTTGCCTTGAAGACAAGATTCACAAGTTGGATATGACTCAGAAAGTCAATGGACTCAATAGCCCATTTTTCTCCAATTTGTTGATCCTATCTTCTGCTATATGACCTAATCTCAGGTGCCATAGATATCTGTCGTTTGGACTATCCCTAGGTCGTTTGGCATTCACGTTTTGCTCGATAGTTAGAAATAGGTACATCAATATGTAGCTGATAAAGACCATTAATAAGGAAACCATTTGCAATTTTATTTCTTTCATAAAGAATGTTACAATGGTCCTTAAAGAAGGTGATCACATAACCTTCTTGTGCTAAGCATGAAACAGAAATCAAATTCCTGCTAGCTGCAGGCACATAATAACAGTCTTTCAAAACTAAGTCTAAACCAGATGGTAATCGCAAGAGGGTATGTTCCCACGGCTACTGCAGCAACTCTTGCTCCATTACCGATGCGTAGGATCATGTCTCCATCCCTCAGCCTCCTGCTATCCTCAAGACCCTGCATAGAAGTGCACAGATGAGCACTAGAACCAGAGTCAAGCACCCAACTGGATGCAGAAGAAACCGTAAGGTTAGACTCAATAACGAGCATACCTCCAGAAGGACCTTCCTTCTTGTTCTTCAGGGTGGCCAGGTAAGTAGGGCAGTTCCGCTTCCAATGGCCGTCGCTGTTGCAATGGAAACACTTTCCTTTGCCATCGGCCTTTTTCTTCGGTTCTGCCTTCTTCTTCTTTGATCCTTCCACCTTTTGCTTTTTCACAGACTTCTTTTTCTTTCCATAAGACTTTCTTTTGGAAGAAGTCCGTTCCATAGCAAGAACTGAGCCTTTAGAACCTTTCATAGAAAGCTCAGCGGTAACCAGCATATTCATTAACTCGGCCAAGGAATTCTGAAGTTTATGCATGTGGTAATTCATGATGAATTGCCCATATGCATCAGTCAAGGATTGCAGAATAATATCGTTCTGCAGGTCCAAGTCCAACTTCACACCGAGCTTCTCAAGCTCTTCCATGTCCTTGATCATTGTCAGACAGTGATCTTGGACTGACTGCCCATCACGCATCTTAGCCTTAAAAAGTCATTTTGTGACTTGATATTTGGCTGCGCGACTCTGTTCACCAAACATCTCCTGCAGGTGAGCCAACATTTGGCGAGCAGTCCCGATATCCTTCATGTTGGCGCTGGAGCTCATCAGACATCGAGCCCAACATGTAATATCTGGCCTTATTATCTTCGTCAATCCATTTTTCCAGAGACGCTCTCTGTTCAACAGATGGACGGGCTGGTAAGGTGGGAGGGTCCTGGTCCAAAACATGGGTTAACTTCTCGAAACCCAAAATAATTTTGTAGTTCCTGAGCCAATCTTTATAATTGGGTCCAGTCAGTCTATGTGTGTCCAGGATACGTGCCAATGGGTTGGACGCAGACATTTTCCTGTAGAGAGTCAAAGATTCTAGTTAGATACTGTAATTTTGACTTGACCAATTTGTTTAGGGATTTTATTTTTAAACAAATTAGCTCCCACTATTTTCTCGGATCCCTACACTCCCTCTGTAGAGATGCGAAAATCTCCACGATTAATGATTTCTAGTGGGTGGTGCGGTCTCACCAACTGACTCATCACCTCACCTAACAGTTATTGGTGATGGGTTAGCCAATGAGTGAACAACTCTTGTTCAATGATTCTCTAATCATGGTGCACCCAAACTTGGTCTCTAATTCATGAATCTCACCGTATCCGGAAATATTGATCCACTCCTTAGTTAAGTCAGACCCACCATTTGCATAGACTGGGTTCCTAATTGAGTCTCTCACCGTATCCGAAATATTGAGCCCAACTCATCCTCCAGCCCATAGCATCCAATGCCTAATAGACATGGTTGCATCTTCCCGGTGCAACTGAGCCACTGTATCCAGCCGAGAACAATCAACCCCGGGAAGGGCCCGCACATCTACAATGGTGGAAGACCTCAGACTTAATCTTTTCTTAGGGAGAATTGATTCAGGTCTCATTAAACTAGACTTGGCTTAGTCATAACAATTATGACTAACCTAGTGGCATGGGTTAGCTCGGATTATTGACCACCTCAGATCAGAACTGTGTCAACAGATATGGCCAGGTAAGTGAGACCGGTGGAAGGAATATGCCATTAACTCGTACAAGAACGCATTCAGGTCGAGTAGCTTCCAATTAAAAACCAGTCGGTCGTCTATGCCAAACTTACCTTAGACACCAAATTGTTGAGTCAGAACCAATTGGGTTAGCCTACAATCCAGACTCTAACCTCTGAGCCTAATTAGGTCTTGCTTGATCGTGACTCGATCTTGACCCAGACTTAATCCTATTAGGCTGGTCAATTTAAGCATTGTTGATCCCATCTAACCAACTCTTGATTCGGTTTGATCAACCGCTTAGACCTAATTGAGCTACCCAAGCCCGAACCCAGTATTATGAATATGTCTTAGATCTGAAATTCTCAATTTTAGACCTAATTAATATTCCATAAACTTAATTCTTAATTAAGTAGGGTTCATAAACAAAATATGCACAATAAATCCTAGGGTTTCAGGATCTAGGGTTTTGCAGAAAGTAAGTTTTGGGTTTCTGATTAAGGACGAACACGCAGCACCCCTACACATCATAAGAACACCCCATCGAATGGGAAGAGAGGGCCTTTAAACCCTTCTTCGTTCTTATGACCGGACGGCCAAGAGGAACGCCTTAATCAGGAACATTCAATACTACAAAACAATATCAGATCTATATCATATATCTCATATATAAAGTAGATCTAATCATGGCATATTTTGCATACATCTCATGTATCATAATCATGCATATTTTTCAGATCTAAATTATCTCATAATAATCTAAAAAATTAGATTTAAATTGATCTAATCAAAATAAATTCTAATCTAGACAATTATGTAGAACTATTCTACAACTAGTCTAGACATGCATCAATCATATCTCATATGATATTTAAAATTAAATAATTTTTATTTGCTATTTTTCAGATGTTATTATAACACTTATAAATATCAGAAAATAGTAAATAAAAAGATCTAAAATATGATTTAATCAGATTAAATCAAAAACATGCAAGAACTATTCTATAGAACTATTCTATTCTAGAACTAGTCATGCATATCTTCTAATCTTAGATCCAAATCATTTAATTTTAATTTTTTCTGATTTCAGATCTGATCACATCTCATGTGACATCTAAAATCACTTTATTTTCTAATTAAAATAAATTTAAAATCAGATCTAAATAATTTAGAACCATGGCTCTGATACCAGTTGAAGGGAAATCCTGATTTTTCGGTCCAGGTTCGTTCAGATCTGATCAGATCAAGAGATATATTTCAAAAATTTTTTCTTGATCCAATCAGATCTTGATATGTTTCAGATCTAATTCTTATTATTTTAATAAATAAAATTAAAAAGAATAAATTAAATCAAATTTAATTTACCTGATTTGGGTAATCCTATTACCCTGTTGATGATCCTGTTTGCAGCGGAAGGTTCTGGATCTAGCCACGCAAGCGCCTGGCCTCTACCGGTATCCACTCGGGTTGGATCTGGAGATCCTCTTCTTCTCTATCACACCTCCAAAAATCAGATCTGGATCTGATCTGGAGGATCTTCAAAACTCCTTTTGAAGATCAGCAGTCGTCCTTTGCAGCAGCGCAGCCTTCTTGCTTTTGATCGCCTTTCTTTGATCTGAATCGCACCAACCAAAGGTCCAAAACTCCTTTTGGACGTGGAGAGAGCAAGGGGAGAAGAGACTATGGCATGGAGAAGGAGGGGAGAGGCAGCCTTGGGGCGTGGGAAACTTGATCTCAATATCTCTGTATCTCATACAATCTGAGTTGGGTACAGGGTCTTATTTATAGACTAGCTGTGATCCAACTCCTCTTCTTCCCAACCAATCACAACCCTTTGTGAAATCAGATCTAAATCTGATTGGTGGGAATAGAGTCCCCTGGATTCCTCCTTAGAGGGTGCCTAAGACCAGTCAAAGTTGGTTCTTAGAAGAACTCTAATTGGAATCCAAAAAGGAGATGGAGTCCTTGTCCAACAAGGACTCCTAGGCGCCTCCAACTTGGGCACACGCCTAGGGTGGCGTGCGCCCTTCTCCTTGCCAGGTTCTGGCAGGGGGACAGGCCCCCACCAGCTCTCCAATAGGTGCATGACATGTGGTCAAAAGTCAAAGTGTCAATGGTCAACATTTGACCAGTCAAAGGTAGACTTTTGACCAAAGTCAAAGAACAAGAAAATGGCAGGTGACCAAAAATGGCAGGTAATGTCTTACAAAATAAGACAACCTTTTCTGACTTGGACAACCTCCAGTCAGACCATATGAAGGCCTCTGATTGAGCACAAACTCCTTTGGCTCAGACAGGACAACTTATTTATGATAGCAAAAAGAAGAACGTTAGGTTCAATCGAGTGCTAGCACGATTTCCTTGAACCTAATTGAATCTCATTCAGATCAATTGAACTAGATCAGTTCAATTGATGATCACCAGATTCAAACCCTTGTTTGTGTGACCCAGTTAGGTTCAGTTCTGTATGGTAATGGGATATGTCATGATCTCTATCATCGACATCATCGAAACTCCTTTCGATGGATCAGAACTCTTCTGATTCGAACAGCTAGAATGATCGATCATCTAAATCATTCTAATTGCTCCCAAAATCCACCAGTGACACCTAGCAGTATATGGTGGCAACCCATCAGAGCTGAATGCGAACCTCTTGGTGCAGCTACCTGTGTGATTCAAGTTCTTCTATCTTGAGCCCCGATCAGATTAGGGTTAAGGTGAAACTCGTCAAACCCTAGTCTCTGTCATATGATGTAATCATTCGATTCGAGTCCAATGTGAAAATCTAAATAGAAACTCTTTCTATTATTTCACTCTACCATGGCCATGGACTTCTGGACTTGATTCTCATGATCATCATAGGGCTGCTCCTCTACCACCGAGGTAGATAGATTCCATCTTGATGCAATCCAGTTCCTACAATGAACATGTCTATAGCCAACATACACCTCAGGGTTCCATATGGCTAGGAGACCGAGTAATGGTGTAGTCAAACTATAACACCCTCAAGGTGAACTGCCGATGCATCTCAGGTCAAAGAACCAGACACACTACTGCAGCATCGAGTCAGTCATTGACGAGAAGGTAGACTCCCTAATGACTACTCGAGGTGGTCACGCTCAGTGCCCTCGTTCTCTAACGAGTACCTGTACTCTCGCTCCGGTGTCTCCACACCGTAGACTCAAGACTCATCTACTAAAGAGAAGCGATTGTACACCAACCTTCCAGATCAATCATCATCCTCGTGATGATCCTATGGTCAGGAGCAATTTATGAGTTAATAATGATTATTCATGTCTTAAATTTTCAACTCTTGAAAATATGAATTATCATTACCATTAACTCAAAGGATGTATCACAGACACTAAATACACATATGTGATAGAAAATAACCCATTTATTGATTTTAGTCAAAATTACAATTTTGCCCCTAGAAGTGTATTACAAGTGTCAGCCAATTCTGGCTTCTAGGGCACATATATCTAACCCATAAACCATTCAAATATAGATTTAAAATTTGAAAATAAATCATAAATTACTTTAGATTTTATCTAACATATTTATGATTTAGATTTCTCAGATCAGTACATACTAGGATAACTTTTCCACTATAAGGGATAAACCTTACAGCAGGATAACCTTATGGCAGTATATGCAATTCTGATATTATTTAGATCTAATCTAAAAATTCTAAAATAGATCTAATATCTATTTATTTTTAGATTTAAATCAAAAAATTAAATCATAAATTTTCATAGATCTAATCTAAATAATTCATGATTTTGATTCAGATTAGCACATACTAGGATAACTTTTTCATTGTAAGAGGTTAACCTTACAACAAGACAATCTTATGACAGTATCTGCGATCTTTAATTAATTTTAATTTTTAGATTTACTCCAAAGTAAATAGAAATATGTTATAACAGAATCTAGATACTCTGATACTACTGATGGAAAACATGGAGGGTTTCATGCATAGATTTCAAAATTTTTCCCAAAAATAGAGCAGTAGAAGATATAGATTAAACTATTTAATCTACAACATGCATATAATCAAATTATAAAACCCTACATCAAGGATCTATAATATGCCATCATGTAAATATAAATCTAAATTAAATTAATCATGAGTGGTATTGATCATATCAATACCTAGATCTAGAACAATTCTAGATCTAACCCTAGATCAGATCTAGGTTACCAAGAGATCAGATCTCTTATCTTTGCATAGGTCGAGAACTCCATGGTTGATTTTTGTTCTTCTCTTTGGAGCTGCATATGCGTCCGACCTCTACAGGTGATCCACACGAACTTGCAACATAGATCGGAGGTTTGTCGAACAAAGATTCGCTCGAAGTGCTAGCTTCTCGCGGATCCCTCCTGATGGTTAATCAAAAACATGTTCTTCGGATCTCTTGGACACTCCAAGAGATGAAGAACATGAGGAGGAACAAGAAAGAAATCCAACCCTTGGATCTTTCAAAAATTAAAAAATAAAAATATGAAAAAATAAATCCTAGGAGAAGATAAATCTTCTCCTTCAAGACATCAATGGTTGATTCCTGAAAATATCTCTATGCTAGGACAAGAGGAGACCTTCTCCTCTAGAATTTTTTCTAAGCTTTTAGATCTAATATTTTTTATTTTATTCTTATAAAAATCTCATAAAATTAGGAAGAAGAAGGGTTATCAAAGAAATCCTAAGAGAAGACCGTTCTTTTCTTCTTCTTCTCTCATCAGAACATGATCAGATCATGTCCAAAAAGAATATCATGCCCCAACAACTTGGAGAACTTATCCCCATGCCCTATTCCTCTCTCTCTCAAATTTTTATCACATAAAAATTATAAAAAATAAATGAGAAGAAAATACATAAAAGAAAGATAAAGAGAAGACAATCTTCTTTTACCTTTGTCCCTTCAAGACATCATCCCATGTTGTCCAAAAGAAAGAATTTTCTCCAAGCATCTTGGTGCCTCATACCTCCACACCCCTCCTCCTTTTCTTCTGCCTTTTTACCATAGAATTCCAGGTTTCTCACCCCCCAACTCCACAAAATAAGGTGCCTCCTTATTTTTAGGAAGACTAGGTCAAAGACCTAGTCAAAAAAAAAAAGCCTTGGTGGCGTCCAACCCTTGGATGCCACCCCATTCCTTTTCAATGTGGATGCCACCCCATTCCTTTTCAACATGGGGAACCAGGAAATAATGCCCAAAAACAAGGGAGAAAAGGGCCGAACTAAATAAAGGGCGTGGAAAAGGTTGGCGTACAAGGGAGGGAGGAGTTTGGGTGAAAAGGGACTCTTGCAAGAAGGAAAGAAATCCTAAGAACTTCTAGGTTTTGACCAAGTCAAAACAAATTCCCAAAAATCTAAATTATGAGTCATGGAAGGCCTTCTTGGGCATGGGAATACACATAGAAAAATTAGAAATTAATTAAGGTGGGCATGGGGTCTTAGGCGCAAGAGAAAGAGAGAGAGTCCTAGTCCAACTGAGACTCCTCTTGTTTGACTAGGTCAAAATAGTTTTGAATCCAATTTAAATCCTATTTAAACTAGATCAAATGCAAGCTAACTAAGGATAATCCTAGTCCAACTAGGAGTCCAATTAAATTAGATTAAATCAAGATTTAAATCTGACTTAAATTCTAAATCAATTAGGTGCAGCCAAGTCCTAGTCAAACAAGAAATTATTCTTTCTTGCAATTGACTTATCCAATAAACTAACTAGACTTAATCTAATTAAATCCAAACTAATTCTAATTGAATCTAATTCAATTAGACTTGATCTCAGTCTGATTGCTCAATCAAATTATAACAATTAGCAATCTAATTGCTAATCGATCCTCCTTAATACTTGTATTAGGTCAAACACTAATCATATTGATGGATTGACCTTAGAATGATTCTCAATCATCGATTAACCATCTAATTAGATTATAAGCTCTAATGTGTGTGATCCTATAGGTTCAAACCTAAGCTGGTAGCATAGGAACTAATTCCTATACCAATCAAAGTTACCATCTAGCAATGATTTTTGATGTTCGGATAGGTCGAATGTATGCAAAGCAACATTCTTAGAATCCTGACCCATGGTTACCGTATAATTCATTCTTATGATCAATAATGCTCAAGATGACTTCAAGTATGATGTCAACACTCATATAAGTCATCTATATTGTGTCTCAAAATTTTGCAAATCCCATGACTCCTCATGAGGATTACCCAGGCCTAGGTTTTGCTAAATTGAAACATGGTGAGTCATTCTCTTCCTAGAGTTAATTAGGAGTGGTCAATTCCATCTTGACTTACACACTGACTTTATAACTACTTAACTGTATCCAAAAATCTTTCGAATCTATATTAAAAATATAGGCAGTCCGACACTAAAGTACAGCGAGTTGATTGCAAGTCACCATGGTGATCTCAGATCGAAGGGACACTTATACCCATTGCCCTTGACTAGCTACTCTTGACAGTAGAGTGCTATATTGATCACGTTCAGTGTAGATGTACTCCTACATCTCATCTGGATGCCATACTAGTATCTCCACACCACTTGGTTATGAGAACAACCAATGCATATGGCATATAGCGACCTACACTCGATAAATTATCATCCTTATAAATAATTTATCATTTGGTCATGAACAATTTAAGAACCATCTGATAAATTCTCATTTATCAATTGATTCTAGTTCTAAGGACTTCATCATAATTTAGGAGTTTATTTAAGAAAGATAGAACTTTATGATGAATCAGCCAAATAACTATTATTATTAGATAATACGTATACTAATTTCAATCATTTACCACTTAGATGATTGGCTTTAGGATATATTTTCCAATATTTCTTTCTTTCGTCGATCTTCTGAAGGTCGACATCACCTCTATCCACGATCTTCCAGACTAGATGGAAGCGGCACAAAATGTGCTTCATCCGTTGGTGTGCCTTCGGTTCCTTCATCTTAGCAATGGCACTAGTGCTATCGCAATAGAACAAGATCGGACCATCAAGGGATGGTGCTACTCCAAGCTTGGTAATGAATTTTCTCAGCCATAGCTTTCTTCACAGCATCTAATGCTACAATATACTCTGCTTCGCAAATAGAGTCTACCACTGTGTACTGCTTGAAACTCTTCCAGCAGATGGCTCTATCATTCAGAGTAAAAATATATCTCGATACGCTTCTACTGTCATCATGGTTAGACTGAAAGCTGGAGTCAATGAACCCCACAAGTCTCAGATCTGACTCACCATAAACTAACCATTAGTCTTTAGTATTTCTTAAATACTTAAGTATGACTTTAACTACTTTCTAGTAATTTTTTTTAGGATCAGATTGGTATCTACTCACTACTCCTAGTGATTATGCCACATCTGATCTTGTACATGTCATGGCATATATGATAGATCCTATTATCGAAGCATATGAAATTCTACTCATACGCTCTCTCTCTTCAAGAGTTGTTGGACAATCCTTCTTAGAGAGAAAAATTTCATGATCTATCGAGAGATAGCTCTTTTTGGAATTCTCCATGCTGAACCTCTTCAGCATAGTATCTATGTATGTGGACTGGGATAACCAAAGCATCCTTTTAGATCTATCCCTATAGATCTTCATCCTTAGGATGTAGGATGCTTCACCCAAGCCCTTCGTGGAGAACTGAGATGACAACCAATTTTTTTTCTTGCAGTACGGAAATGTTATTCTCGATTAAATGAATGTCATCCACATACAAGATAGAAATACCACTACTGGATCATTTGCCTATTTATAAATGCAAGGCTCTTCTCTGTTCTTAAAGAAACTATATGTTTTGATCATCTTATCAAAATGCATGTTCCAACTCCAAGATGCCTGCTTTAAACCATAAATGGATCTCTGAAGCTTGCACACCTTGGACTCATCTATAGATGTGAATCCCTCAAGTTGTATCATATACACCTTTTCGATCAGCTCTCTATTCAAAAATGCTATCTTTACATCCATCTACCAGGTCTCATAGTCTAGATGGACAGCAATCATAAGCATTATCCGAATGGATTTGAGCATTGCCATAGGAGAGAACATCTCATCATAGTCAAAACAACAATATTGACAATACTGCTTGGCAACTAGATGAGTTTTATAGGTCTCCACTTTTTCATCTGCACCCCTCTTCCTTTTGAAGACCCACATACACCCAATGGGTTTAATCCCTTCAGATGGGTCAACCAATATCCACACATCGTTGACCTTCATGGACTCCATTTCGGACTTCATGGCCTCGAGCCATTTCTCAAAATCGGATCTCTGCATTGCATCCATATAGATGATTGGATCCTCATCATTCTCATCAAGTTCGATGGGATCACCATTCCAGACCAAGAAACCATAGTGTCTATCCAACTGATGCAGTACTCTATCAGATTATCTTAATGTAGGTACATTAGGCTCTAGATCTGATCTAATCAAATCTGACTCAGGTTCAGCTACTGATGTTGGTCTTTCTATCTGTTGAACTTCATCAAGTTCAACCTTAGAGGCAACAGTTCCTTCACTAAGGAACTTCTTTTCTAAAAAGATTGTCTTAAGACTGACGAACATCTTTTGTTCTTCATAATGGTAGAAATAGTAACCCTTACTTTCTTTGGGATATCCTATAAATACATACTTATCAGACCAAGGTCCAAGCTTATCGGTATGCAAGCATTTGACATAGGTCGGACAACCTCAAATCCGTAGGTGAGAGAGTGTAGGCCTACACCCAGTTCATATCTTATATGGAGTCTTTGCGATAGATTTACTTGATATATTATTCAATATATAACATGCAGTCTCAAGAACATAACCCCAAAATAAAATAGGTAGACTAGCAAACCCTATCATGGATCGAACCATGTCTAATAAGGTTTGATTTCTTCTTTTCGATACACCATTATGCCGTGGTGTTTCAAGAGGAGTCCACTGTGAGAGAATCACATTCTCTCCTAGATATGTCAAGAACTTACTGAATAGATATTCACCTCCTCGATCCAATCGAAGAGTTTTAATACTCTTTTTAGTTTATTTTTCTACTTCACTTTAGAATCTTTTGAACATTTCAAATAAATCTGATTTATATTTCATCAGATAGACATATCCATACCTAGATAGATCATCTATGAAAGTGATGAAGTAGAAATATCCACCTCTAGCATCTATGCTCATTGGTCCACAAACATCAGTATGTACTAGACTTAAGAGCTTAATGGCTCTCTCAACTTTTCTAGTAAAAGATGACTTGGTCATTTTACCAAGAAGACAAGATTCATAGGTTGGAAGTGATTCACAATCATTGACTTCGAGGATTCCCTCTTGGGTCAACCTATTTATCCTGTTCTTATTAATGTAACCTAGCCTATAGTGCCATAAGTAGATATCAGCGATATTATCTAATCTAAGATGTTATCTAGAAGTGTACATTATACTTACAAGTCATGATAAAATGTAAATATCATTTCTTTATTGTCCTTACATTATTATAACATCATTCATAATGATATCACAATAATCTTTCTTTATAGATAATTGATAACCATCTTTGGCCAAAAGGCCAACAGAGATTATATTCATTAGAAAGAAAGGACAATAATGATATTTATTTTAAAAAATAATATTAGTATTGAGAATAAGTTGAACTATTCTCATAGCTAGAACTGAAATAGACGTTCTATTTCCAACATTCAGGAATCGCTCATTATTTTCAAATTTTTTGCTAATTTGAATTTTTTGCAACATATTGCAAATATAGACTGGACTTTTAGTATCCAATACTCAAGTAGTAGTATTACGAATAGAGAAATTATAAGGTGTTATCATATAACATCTTTGATCAGCAACTACTTACTCATTTCTCTTATTCAGCCTATTGAGGTCATGGAAATCAAGATGCCAAGGACAGTTCCTCTTCCAATGCCCACACTCTGCCTGATCTAGATTATTCTTAGATCTTATGCTTAATCTGGGCATAGAGGCCCTAGCACGAACCACTTCGTGCTGCTGAACAACATTCAACTTCCAATACTTATTATCGAAGTTGGATTCCATAAGTTTATCACTGTCTAACAATGAATGGAATAATCGTGCTTTAGGTTTAACTGCATAAAGGAGAACCAAAAGTCTAATTAATAATTGATTTATTAATCCTTAAGATTTGGACTTTAATTAAAAAGCTTCTTCCACTATTTTATTTGAATTGGTAGTCTTTACCTCCAATTCGAGAAATTATCCTAATTCCTTAGTGGGTACTAGAATCCACATAGACTGCACACAAGTTCAACTATGGTTGGTCAACCCATGTACATTTAAGGATAGGTTAATAATTAATTATTTTTTCAAATAATTTTTAGTAATTTAATTTTTTCCTAGGTATCTTTTTAGTAGGCTAGGGCCTCCATTGAAAGTTTCGATTAGGTCCAACCATTAACACGATCATACTTGGTCCATCTAACTAATGAATGATTAAGCCCAACTATGGTTGGTCAACCTAACCACCATTTAGAGAGATGTGGCCAAGAAATCATATTGATAATTTCATTAGCGGATAAGCACCAGGCCTATGGGCCTTCAATGATTATCCAACTAATGGACCCATTATCATCCACTTAATGGGAGGCTATGATCTAGTTATCACCATAACTATTTTATTTTAAGAACCTAATAATTTTATAGAATTTAATTAATTAGATTTAGAGGAGAGAAGGTCAGATAACCAGCTTGTCATGATCTTCCCATTGGCTTCACCAAGTCAACTTAAGGGAGACCATTAATAGGCTGGTCTAGGAGTAGCTAAATCAGTCACACTAATTTATCTAGCTAATATGGATTAGCTCGAATAGTCAAGTAATCTGATCAAAACATAATTTCACCAAGAGAACAGGTAAGTTCGATTGGTGGGAGGGTTTGCCAAAGCATGCCTTAGACACCATAAAAAATAGTCAGGTAAGCGGGCTACCAATTAAATACCACCGGTCTAGTTTATCTTAGACACCAATTGATTTAATTAGTCTCAATTAGATCAACTTAATATTTTGGGTTAGACCACTTAGCCAAGAATCAAGTACATTTGGTTCTTGTTAAACATATGAACTTGACCAATTACAACTATTGTAATTGATCTAGAGAATCCTTGACCTAATCTAAGACAACAATTGATTAGATTTAGTCAATTCTCTAATTAAGTTCATTCTTTAATCTAATCTTAGGTCTAACCGAATTAATGAACCTAATCTCCACTAACCCATTAATCCAATATGTTATGATTTATGTCATAGGATCTTCAATTTACAATCCTAGATCCTGAAGGAAAATCATATTTTTTGCCGTAGGATCGTGCAGATCTGATTAGATCTGGGATGAATTTTTTTAAAAAAATTTTAAATGATTTGAACAAATCTAATAGTTCTTAGATCTGATCATGGTGATCTGATATTAAAAATTAAAAATAAAATTAAATCAGATTTAATTATATATCTTGTTCGGATAATCTGATTACCCGATGATGATCTTGATCTTTTCTGAGGTTCTAAAAGTAGCCATGCACGTGCCTAGCCTCTACTGGTATCCACTAGGTAGGATCTGAATATCTTCTCCTCATGAATCTTTTCTTCAAAGATTAGATCTGAATCTGATCCGTAAGTCCTTCAAAATAATTTTTGAAGGCAGCTTGTCCATCTCATAAACACCATTGCATAGATGCTGAACTCTTCATAAATTTGATTAGATCTTCTTCTCAGATTTGTGCTTAACTTTTTAGGCATGTAGAAGAGAGGGAGAGAAAGGATATAGAAGGCATGGGATATTAGGGATGACACCCTTTGGGTGTGAAAAAAAAAATCACATAGAAGTGCCTTGGCGTGAGAAGGATGTTATATCAAATACTAATGCCACATGGAGTACCTTTTGACCAAAATAACTAATTTATTTTTATTGTTGGGACTCTAGGTCTTATTCCCCACATAGAGGACCAGATCCTATCTAGTTTTCATGCCAAAAAGACTTCAAAAAAAAGGCAGCATGAGTAGATAAGGAAGAGTCCACTATGCCTAGGACTCTTCCCTTAAGAGTTTGATCCAAATCAAACTCCATCATAACTCAGTATAGGTACCTCCAAAAATCATAAAATTTGGAAAACCCAATGTATGACTCATACCCTATCACATATCCAAAAATCAAAGCAAAACAATTTTTAAGGAATTTTCTAGAAGCATTTGACCAAGTGACCCTCAATTCTCTTAATTAGGTCAACTTTTGACCCTAGTCCAATTGCACTATGAATGGATTTAATTTCTAGAATTAATCTGACCTAGATAGGTTCTAATTAGATGAAAATAAACTCACTCAAGAGATAGGAATAAGTCAAATCAAATTTAACTTGGTTGTGATGAATCAGAAAGATTATAGAAGGAGAAAGTTTGGCTTAATCATGTGCTAGAATGATTACCTTGAACCTGATTGGATCTAATCCAAATCAATCAAACTGGGTTAGCTCAATTGATGATCACCAGATTCAAACCCTTGTTTGTGTGACCCAGTTAGGTTCAGTTCTGTATGGTAATGGGATATGTCATGATCTCTATCATCGACATCATCAAAACTCCTTTCGATGGATCAGAACTCTTCTGATTCGTACAATTAGAATGATCGATCATCTAAATCATTCTAATTGCTCCCAAAATCCATCAGTGACACCTAGCAGTATATGGTGGCAACCCATCAGAGCTGAATGCGAACCTCTTGGTGCAGCTACCTGTGTGATTCAGTTCTTCTATCTTGAGCCCCGATCAGATTAGGGTTAAGGTGAACTCGTCAAACCCTAGTCTCTGTCATATGATGTAATCATTCGATTCGAGTCCAATGTGAAAATCTAAATAGAAACTCTTTCTATTATTTCACTCTACCATGGCCATGGGCTTTCTGGACTTGATTCTCATGATCATCATAGGGCTACTCCTCTACCACCGAGGTAGATAGATTCCATCTTGATGCAATCCAGTTCCTACAATGAACATGCTATAGCCAACATACACCTCAGGGTTCCATATGGCTAGGAGACCGAGTAATGGTGTAGTCAAACTATAACACCCTCAAGGTGAACTGCCGATGCATCTCAGGTCAAAGAACCAGACACACTACTGCAGCATCGAGTCAGTCATTGACGAGAAGGTAGACTTCCCTAATGACTACTCGAGGTGGTCACGCTCAGTGCCCTCGTTCTCTAACGAGTACCTGTACTCTCGCTCCGGTGTCTCCACACCGTAGACTCAAGACTCATCTACTAAAGAGAAGCGATTGTACACCAACCTTCCGGATCAATCACCATCCTCGTGATGATCCTATGGTCGGGAGCATTTATGAGTTAATAATGATTATTCATGTCTTAAATTTTCAACTCTTGAAAATATGAATTATCATTACCATTAACTCAAAGGATGTATCACAGACACTAAATACACATATGTGATAGAAAATAACCCATTTTATTAATTATAGTCAAAATTATAATTTTGCCCCTAGAAGTGTATTACAAGTGTCAGCCAATTCTGGCTTCTAGGGCACATATATCTAACAATCTCCCACTTGTCCTAAAGCCAATTGGCTACAAGTCTAAGTCCCATCTTCTCAAGGTGGGCTTCGATCTTCTGCTGGCCCAACGGCTTTGTAAGTGGGTCTGCCACATTATCTGCGGAGTTGACTCTCTTGACCTCGAACGTAACCTTTCTCGAAGGTAATCGCGGATGAGGTGGTATCGCCGCTCAATGTGCTTGGATTTCTGGTGAGACCTCGGCTCCTTAGCAAGGGCTATGGCGCCATTGTTGTCGCAGTATAGAGGAATGGCATCTGATGGCATTACTCCAATTCTGCAGCAAACTTCTTGTACCAGAATGCTTCCTTTGCAGCCTCTGATGCAGCGATATATTCTGCTTCCATGGTGGAATCTGCTATCACTTTTGCTTGGAACTCTTCCAGCTGACAGCTCCACCATTGCACACAAACAGACTTCCAGATGTCGACTTTCGATCATCTATATCGGACATGAAATCCGAGTCTGTGTATCCCTGGACTTGGAGTTCTCCATTACCAAAGACCAACATCATATCCTTAGTTCTTCTCAAGTACTTAAGGATACATTTCACAGAAGTCCAGTGTTCTTCACCTGGATTTGACTGATATCTGCTTGTGACACTCACAGCATGGGCTATATCAGGTCGTGTACATAGCATGGCATACATGAGGCTCCCTATTGCAGAAGCATAAGGGATCTTGCTCATGCGTTCTATTTCCTCAGGTGTGCTGGGGCACATCTTCTTGGAAAGATGAATACCATGTCTGAAGGGTATTAATCCCCTCTTAGAGTTTTCCATACTAAACCTCTTTAGTACTTCCTCTATGTACATCTTCTGTGAAAGTCCTAGCATCCTATTCGGTCTATCCCTATAGACCTTAATTCCTAGAATAAAGGATGCTTCACCTAGGTCTTTCATGGAGAATTCCTTGGACAACCACATCTTGACTGATGTCAACATGGGAATATCATTCCCAATAAGGAGGATGTCATCCACGTACAATACGAGGAAGACAACAGCGCTCCCACTGACCCTTTTGAAAACACATGGTTCCTCTTCATTTTTGATGAAACCAAACTTTTTGATCACATCATTGAAACGAGTGTTCCAGCTCCGAGATGCTTGCTTAAGTCCATATATGGACCTTTGCAGCTTGCAAACCTTGTGATCAGTATCACTGGATGTGAAACCTAGCGGCTGTTCCATATAGATATCTTCCTCAAGATATCCATTTAGGAATGCCGTTTTCACGTCCATTTGCCATATTTCATAATCGAAATAGGCTGCAACAGCAAGCAATGTGCGGATGGATTTTAGCATAGCTACTGGGAAAAAGGTATCCTGATAGTCAATGCCTTCGCGTTGACTATAACCTTTTGCCACCAGTCTAGCCTTGAATGTCTCCACATTCCCATCTGCACCAATCTTTCTCTTGAAGATCCATTTACACCCAATAGGTACTATACCTTCTGGTGGATCTACCAAGGTCCAGACTTGGTTTGAGTGCATCGAGTCAATTTCTGACTGCATTGCCTCTAGCCATTTCTCGGAGTCGATATCTGATATCGCCTCGTTGTAGGTTTTGGGATCATCACCATGAGCACCATTACCTACGAGGAACATTTTCCTCTACATTCCTCTGAAATAATACCTAAGTATCTTTCAGGGGGATGGGAAAACTCTTTCCGATCTACGAGGTGGAGGAGGTAGTGTTCTTATTGGCTCAACCTGATTTGGTTCCACTTGGTCCTTAGCTCGTTTTGCTTGTGAGACTTTCTCATCAAGCTTAATCTGCTTTCCAATGCCGCTATCTTGAATAAACTATTTTTCAAGAAAGATGGCATGTCGACTCACAATCACATTGTGGTCTTCTGGAATGTAGAAATAGTATCCTAATGACTCTTTAGGATATCCTATGAATCGAGCTCTAAAGGACCTAAACTCTAACTTGTCCGCTTGTTGTCTTTTGACATGAGCCGGACAACCCCAAATTCTGAGATGACTCAGACTTGGTTTCTTACCGTGCCATATCTCATACGGTGTGGTAGGAACGGTTTTAGAGGGAACCCTATTCAGTAGATAGATTGAAGTTAACGATGAGTGTCCCCAAAGAAAATCAGGGAGGTCTGTGAAGCTCATCATGGATCGAACCATATCCAATAGAGTCCGATTTCTCCATTCTGAAACCCCGTTGAGTTGAGGTGTTCCTGGTGGAGTCCATTGAGAGACTATGCCATTTTCCTTAAGATAGTCTAGGAATTTCCCGGCTAAGGTATTCACCTCCTCGATCTGATCGAAGAACCTTAATGGGTTTTTCCTAGTTTGTTTTTCTACTTCATGTCTGAATTCTTTGAACTTTTCAAAAGGCTTCAGACTTGTGTCTCATAAGATACACATACCCATACCTAGACAGATCATCGGTAAAGGTAATGAAGTAGACAAAATTGCCTCTAGCCGGCACATCAAATGGGCCGCACACATCAGTATGTACTAGGGCAAGGAGATCTGTGGCCCTCTCCCCATGTCCAACAAAAGGGAGTTTAGTCATTTTGCCTTGAAGACAAGATTCACAAGTTGGATATGACTCGAAAGTCAATGGACTCAATAGCCCATTTTTCTCCAATTTGTTAATCCTATCTTCTGCTATATGACCTAATCTCAGGTGCCATAGATATCTGTCGTTTGGACTATCCCTAGGTCGTTTGGCATTCACGTTTTGCTCGATAGTTAAAATAGGTACATCAATATGTAACTGATAAAGACCATTAATAAGGAAACCATTTGCAATTTTATTTCTTTCATAAAGAATGTTACAATGGTCCTTAAAGAGAAGGTGATCACATAACCTTCTTGTGCTAAGCATGAAACAGAAATCAAATTCCTGCTAGCTGCAGGCACATAATAACAGTCTTTTAAAACTAAGTCTAAACCAGATGGTAATCGCAGAGGGTATGTTCCCACGGCTACTGCAGCAACTCTTGCTCCATTACCGATGCGTAGGATCATGTCTCCATCCCTCAGCCTCCTGCTATCCTCAAGACCCTGCATGAAAGTGCACAGATGAGCACTAGAACCAGAGTCAAGCACCCAACTGGATGCAGAAGAAATCAGTAAGGTTAGACTCAATAACGAGCATACCTCCAGAAGGACCTTCCTTCTTGTTCTTCAGGGTGGCCAGGTAAGTAGGGCAGTTCCGCTTCCAATGGCCGTCGCTGTTGCAATGGAAACATTTTTTTTTGTCAGTGGCCTTCTTCTTCAGCTCTGCCTTTTTCTTCTTTCCTCCTTCCATCTTCTTCTTTTTCACAGACTTCTTTTTCTTTCCATAAGACTTTCTTTTGGAAGAAGTCCGTTCCATAGCAAGAACTGAGCCTTTAGAACCTTTCATAGAAAGCTCAGCGGTAACCAGCATATTCATTAATTTAGCCAAGGAATTCTGAAGTTTATGCATGTGGTAATTCATGATGAATTGCCCATATGCATCAGTCAAGGATTGCAGAATAATATCATTCTGCAGATCCAAGTCCAACTTCACACCGAGCTTCTCAAGCTCTTCCATGTCCTTGATCATTGTCAGACAGTGATCTTGGACTGACTGCCCATCACGCATCTTAGCCTTAAAAAGTCATTTCGTGACTTGATATTTGGCTGCGCGACTCTGTTCACCAAACATCTCCTGTAGGTGAGCCAACATTTGGCGAGCAGTCCCGATATCTTCATGTTGGCGCTGGAGCTCATCAGACATCGAGCCCAACATGTAATATCTGGCCTTATTATCTTCGTCAATCCATTTTTCCAGAGACGCTCTCTGTTCAGTGGATGGACGGGCTGGTAAGGTGGGAGGGTCCTGGTCCAATAACATGGTTAACTTCTCGAAACCCAAAAATAATTTTGTAGTTCCTGAAGCCAATCTTTATAATTGGGTCCAGTCAGTCTATGTGTGTCCAGGATACGTGCCAGTGGGTTGGACGCAGACATTTTTCTATAGAGAGTCAAAGATTCTAGTTAGATACTGTAATTTTGACTTGACCAATTTATTTAGGGATTTTATTTTTAAATAAATTAGCTTCCCACTATTTTCTCGGATCCCTACACTCCCTCTGTAGAGATGCAAAAATCTCCATGATTATTGATTTCTAGTGGATGGTGCGGTCTCACCGAACTGACTCATCACCTCACCTAACAGTTATTGGTGATGGGTTAGCCAATGAGTGAACAACTCTTGTTCAATGATTCTCTAATCATGGTGCACCCATAACTTGATCTCTAATTCATGAATCTCACCGTATCCAGAATATTGATCCACTCCTTAGTTAAGTCAGACCCACTATTTGCATGAATTAGATTTCTGATTAGATCCCTCACCGTATCCAGAATATTGAGTCCAACCCATCCTCCAACCCATAGCATCCAATGCCTAATAGATGTGGTTGCATCTCCCTGACGTAATTGAGCTACTGTAACTAATCGAAAACAATCAACCTTGGAAAGGATCCGCACATTTACAATGATAGAAGACCTATGACTTAATCTTTTCTTAGAAAGATTTAATTTAGGTCTCTTATACTTGACTTGACTTAGTCATAATAATTATGACTAACCTTGTAGCATGGGTTAGCTCGAATTGTTAGCTACCTCAAATTAGAACTGGATCGACATAAATGGTCAGATAAGTAAGACCGATGGAAGGGATATGCCATTAACTCAACAAGAATGCATTCAAGTCGAGTAGCTCCTAATTAAAAATCAGTCGATCGAATCTGCCAAACTTATCTTAGACACCAAATTATCGAACCAGAATTAATTGGATTAGCTTACAATCCAGACTCTAACCGCTGAGCCTAATTAGGTATTGACTTGATCGATCACACATGTTAATCGACTTTGACCCAGACTTAATCCTATTGGGCTGATCAATTTAAGCACTCTTGATCCCACCTAACCAACTCTTAATTCAGTTTGATCAACCACTAGACCTAATTAAGCTATCCAAGCCCGAGCCTAATTTTATGAAAGTATCTTAGATCTAAAAATTCATAATTTTTAAACCTAATTAATTTCATAATTTTAATTATTAATTAAGTTTGGATTCATAAATAAAATATGTATCAAAATCCTAGGGTTTTAGGATCTAGGATTTTGCAAAAAAATAGATTCTAATTTTTGATTAAGGAAGAACGCACAGCACCCCTACATGCCATAAGAACACTCCATCGAATGAAAGGAGAGGACCTTTAAATTCTACTTCATTCTTATGATCGGATAGCCAAGGAGAATGCCTTAATCAGAAATATGATTTATACTATAAAACTAGTTAGATCTAAATCATATATCGCATATATAATTAATGATCTAACTTATACATGCTTTGCATACATCTCATGTATTATAACTTAATTAAGCATGCATGCTTTTAGATCTAATATATCATATATAATATCTAAAAAATAAAATTAATTGATCATATCAATTAAAAAAATTATTCTAGATAATTCATAGAACTATTCTATAACTATCTAAGCATGCATCTTTCATATCTCATATAAATAAATTAAAAATTAAAAAAATTATATTTTCTATTTTTTAGATCTGATTATAATATTTATAACATCAAAAAAATAAAAATAAAATAGATCTATAATTATATTTAATTAAATTAAAAATATGAATATACTAGACTACACATAGAACTATTCTATATCTAGTCTAGTCATGCATCTCATACATTATAGATCTAAATAATTTAATTTTTAATTTTATGATTTCAGATCTAATCACATCTGATTTGATAACTAAAATTTTTTAATATTAGATCATAAATAAAAGTAAAATCAGATCTAAAATAGATCTGAAGAACTGCTAATCTTGCTCGATACCATCTGAAGGAAAATCATATTTTCTGCCGTAGGATTGTGCAGATCTAAGATAGATTTTTTTAAAAAAAATTTAAATGATCTAATTAGATCTAAGAGTTCTTAAATTTGATCATGATGATCTGATATTAAAAATTAAAAATAAAATTAAATCAGATTTAATTTCATACCTTGTTTGGGTAATCTGATTATCCTATGATGATCCTGATCTTTCTTAAGGTTCTGGAAGGAGCCATTGGTATCTACTCAAGTAGGATCTAGATGTATTCTCTTTAAAAATCTTTTCTTCAAAGTTTATATCTGAATTTGATCTGTAAGTCCCTCAAAATAATTTCTGAAGGCAGCTTGTCCATCTCACGAACACCATCGCGTAGATGCTGAACTCTTCATAAATTTGATTGGATCTTCTTCTCAAATTTATGTCTAACCTTTCAAGAATGTATAAGAGAGGGAGAGAAAGGATAAAGGTGGTGTGGGATATCAGGGACATCAGCCTTTGGGTGTGAAAAAAATAAATCATGTAGAAGTGCCTTAGCGTGAGAAGGATCTTATATCAAATACCAACGCCACATGGAGCCCCTTTTAACCAAAATAACTAATTTATTTTTATTGTTGGAACTCTAGGTCTTATTCACCATGTAGAGTACCAGATTCTATTTGGTTTTTACACCAAAAAGACTTCAAAACGGGGGCAGCATGAGTAGATAAGGAAGAGTCCACTATGCCTAGGACTCTTCCCTTAAGAGTTTGATCCAAATCAAACTTTATCATAACCTAGCTTAGGCATATCTAAAAATCATGATATTTGGTACACCCAATTTATAACTCATTTCCTATTAGATATCCAAAAATTAGAGTAAAATAATTTCTAAAGAATTTTCTAGAAGTATCTGATCAGGTGACCCTCAATTCTCTCAATTAGGTCAACTTTTGACCCCAGTCCAATTACACTATGAATGGATTTAATTTCTATAATTAATCTGACCTAGACAGGTTTCAGTCAGATAAAAATAAACCCATTCAAGAGACAAGAATGATTTAAATCAAATTTAACTTAGTTGCGATGAATCAAAAAAATTACAGAAGGAGAAAGTCAGGCTCAATCGTGTGCTAGCATGATTACCTTGAACCTGATTAGATTTAATCCAAATTAATCAAACTAGGTTAGCTTAATTGATGAAACCCAGACCCAAGTCTTTATTTGTATAACCTAATTAAATTTAATTTTGTATGGTAATGAGACATGTCATGATCTCCATCATCGACATAATCAAAACACCTTTTGATGGACCAGAACTTTTCTGATTCATACAATTAGACTGATCGATCATCAAAATCATTCTAATTACTCCCAAAATCGACTAGTGACACCTAGCAGTATATGGTGGCAATCCATCAGAACTAAAAGCAAACATCTTGGTGTAGCTATCTGTGTGATTGGGTTCTTCTATCTTGAGCCCCGATAGGATTAGGGTTAAGGTGAACTCGTCAAACCCAATATCCATCATGTGAATTAATCATTCAATTCGAGTCCAATATGAAATCCTAATAGAAACTCTTTCTATCATCTTGACTCTATCATTGCCATAGGCTTATGGAATTGATTCTCATGATCATCATAGGGCTACTCCTCATCTACCAAGGTAGATGGATCCCCTATTGGTGCAGTCCAATTCCTACAATGAACATGCCATAGCCAACATACACCTCAGGGTTTCGAATGGCTAGGAGATAGGGTTATGGTATAGTCAAACTATAACACCCTCAAGATGAATTACTGATGCACCTCAAATCAAAGAACCAGACACAACACTGCAGTATCGAGTCAGTTATCGATGGGTAGGTAGACTTCCTTATGACTGCTCGAGGTGGTCATACTCAGTGCCCTCATTCTCTAACGAGTACCTATACTCTCACATCGATATCTCCACACCATAGACTCAAGACTCATCTATCCTAAGAAAGTGATCGTACACCAACCTTCTGGATCAATCACCATCCTCGTAATGATCCTACGGTCAGGAGTAGTTTATGAGTTAACTATGAAAATTCATGTCTTAAATTTTCAACTCTTGAAAATATGAATTATCATTACCATTAACTCAAAGGATGTATCACAAATATTTTAAATACACACTATGATAGAAAATAATCTTTTTTATTAATTAATAGTCAAAATTATAAAATTATCCTTAGAAATGTATTACAAGTGTTAGCCAATCTGGCTTTTAGGGCATACATCTAACAGATCCTAATCAAACAACTTCTTAATTTTTAATTAAGTTTTGGGCTGAGGGTTGGGATTTAACTTTTTGAAAATAATTTTTATTTTTACAAAATATTTTTATAACATGATTCTACCAACCAAGTTGCATGTTTGATTCATAATCAAAATGCAAAAAATAAGATAAGTATGAGACTACTTTAGATCTAATCTAAATAGGTTCATGTAATTGAAATAGTTTCAACATCAATCATTCATAAATTAACCTAGATCAAATTTAACATATTTATGATAATTAAAATTATATTAAAATATCTTTTAATCAGATCATAAAATTTCTTAGATCTAATCTAAAATTTTATGATCAATATTTTAGATCAGCATGTACTAGGATAACCTTTTAACTATAAGAGATAAATCTTACAGCAGAACAACCTGATAAGATCAGTCTATGTAGTCTAAAACTTTTATTTTTAGATTTAAAATTTTTTAGATCTAATAAATTATAAATAAAATCATATCATATCTAATAGATTTATGATTAAAATTAGATCTATACGAACTAGGACAACCTTATAGCAGTTCGTATGATCAAAGTTTTTAATTTTAGATTTAATAATTAGATTATAAATTAGATCTAATCCAAAAAAAATCTAAGAATGCATCTATAATTATATAATAATGAACTTAGGCTCTGATACCAATTAAAAGAACCAGATCTAGGATTTTAGGGCTAGATCTTGAAACTTTTTCAAGATCAGGCAGCGGAAGACTAAAATAAATTAAAATTTATTCTTAAAAAGTAGATAATCCCTAGATCTAAGATTCTATTATATGATTATAGTATGAAACTAAATTAAAAATTAAAAATATTAAAAAAAATATGTTAATCATATCAACATGCATCTACACTACATCTAATGCATGTATGTAATAATAGATCAGATCTATATTGCTTGTGCAAGTTAGATGTTCTAACTTACTGATCTAGGCTTGAGAATGATGCTCTGAGCCATGCATATGTCCAGTCTCTAAAAGTTATCCACACAAGCCCACGAACCTCGATCAGAAGTCCGATGTAGAAAATTAGCATAGTATGCTAGTACTATGCTGATCCTTCTTCGATGGTCAATCTGGTGCCTTCTTCTAGATTTGAACTCTTCCAAAGATTAAAAGGAAGAGGAGAGATTTTAGATCTGAGACACTCTCAAATAATCTCAAAAAGGAGGAGGAGAAGAGAAGAACAAAGTAACCCTAGAAGAAGACCCTCTTCTTCTTCTCTGTTCTCTCACCTAGACACCTAGATTAGTGTCTATGAAAACCCCATGCCTAAGAGGTCTCTCACCCTAATTTTCATACACCCAAGAGCCCTCTCAATGGTCTAGCATCCCTTCAAAAATCAGTTCAAAATTTATCCTAAATAAATAGTTAGGATAGACTCATTGTCTATGTCAAATACCTAGCAAGGAATGTCCAAAAAGGGCAAGACTTGGGGCAGTCCCTCTTTTTCTCCATCCATGGACCACCTACCTTTGGTGCACAAGTATCCCACAAAATCCATAAAAGATATCAGAAAAGAATCAGGGTAGTGGGTGGCACAAAGGAAGAGTCCAAGTTTCCTAAAATTCTATTTAATAGAATTTGAAACTTGGAAACTAACTACCTTAGTTGACTTGGTCCTTAACAAAACTCCATATAAGAAGGAGAGAGGGAGAGTGGGCATGCATGAACATCAGGGAGATGGGATTTTCCATGAAAATAAGAGAGAAAATAGGGTGGGGGGCATTGGGAAGCCAAGTGGCACAAGGAGAAGGGAGTCCTAATCACACTAGGACTTTCAATTTGACTTGACCAAATAAGTTATTTAAACCAAATTAAATTAGAATCAAATCAATTTAATTAATATAGATCTTAACTTAATTAAAAACTTAATTAAATTAAATTAAATTAAAATTAAATCTAATTTAATTTTTTAATCAAATTAGAAATTATGTTGATACTAGTCCTAATTGAACTGGGACTAGTTCTTCCTTGTAATTGACTTATCCAATAAGCTAATTGAACTTGATCCAATCATATCCAAACTAAATCTAATTAAATAATATTTAATTAGACTTAATCTTCATCCTCTGGCTTAATCAAATTAAGTCAATTAGCGATTGATCCTTCTGTAACACTTGCATAAGGTTAAACATCAACCGTATTGATAGTTTAACCCTAGAACGATTCTTAATCATTGATCAACTATCTGATTAAATCATGAACTCTAATGTATGTGACCTCATAGGTCTGAACCTAAGTCAATAGCATAGAAATAAATTTCTATACCAATCGAAGTAGCCATCTAGCAATGGTATCCGATGGCTGAATAGGTCGAATGTGTAAAATAATATCCTTAGAATCCATGTGGATATAGTTTCCATATAATTCATAACCTTGACCTAAATACTCATAGGATACCTTAGAGTTCAACTATTAACTCTAATTAGGTTGTCCACATTGTATTTCAAAACATCAAATCTATCTCATGGATTATCCTAACTAAGGTTTTGCTATATTGAAATACAGTGATACATTCTTCTCCAACTCTTGGAGTGGTCAATCCTATCTTGATCGCACACCAACTTTGCAAGTACTTGGCTGTGCTCAAAATCCTTTCATTACTGAATTAGAAATTCAGTTAGTCCGATACCAAAGCATAATGAGTTGCTTGTAAGTCACTAAGGCGATCTCAGGTCTAAGAGATATTTATACCTATATCCCATCAGAGACATTCTCAACAGCAGAATACTCTGAAGTTGGTCACGTTCAATGATGATGTACCCTTACATCTCACCTGTATGCCATACTACTATCTTCACACTCCTTGGTTAAGAGAACTACCAACTTATATAGCACACAAGGACCTATGCTCGATAGACACTATCATCCTAATTAACAGTCTATTATTTGGTTATGAACAGTTTTAAGAATTAATCGATAAATCTTTTCTTTATCGAACCTAAATAGTTCTAAGAACTTCATCACAATAATGAAGTTCATTAGAAGATGAAAACTTATTATGAAAAAACTAAAAATATATTTTATTTATTAATAAATTAATTATAATTATAATATAGCTCAACCATCAATAGGCTAATGATTGACTTTAGAATATATTTTTTAATAAATTTTAAATAAAAAATTAAAACATGAGAATAAATCATGTTGATCATATCAACAAAAAAACTATTCTACACTAGATCAAATCTAGATAGGAGAAAGATGATCGTATCATCCATACCTTTGCAAATCGAGTTTTCTACCTCGCTGATCAGAGCTTGAGATTATTGTTCTAAGTCGCACATGTGTCTGGCCTCTATAAGTTATCCACATGAGCCCTCGATCACTGATCAGAAGTTCGATGCCCAAAAATTAGCATAGTTTTCTAGAACTGCATTGATCCTTCTTTGATGATTGATCTGGATCTTTCTTTCTTTGAAACTTGAACCCCCAAATTTTCAAAAGATGAGGAAGATGATTTTAGACCTGATACATATCTCAAAATCATAAAAGGAATGGAGGAATAGATGGAAGAAAACCCTAGAAGAAGACCCTCTTCTTCTTCTCTTTTTCTCTCACCAAAGCATCTTGATTGGTGCCTTTACAATTCCCACGCCTAAAGCTCTCTGCACCCAGCCTCTCCATGCCCAAAGACCTCTCTCTTAGTTCTATAATGTTAGAAAAAATTAGGTTAGAAGCCCTTTTATATTGAGAGATATGGAGAAGTCCTTGTCTAGGTCAAATACCTAGTCAAGAGACCTCCAAATTAGGCTAGACTTGGGGCGCCCAACTCTTGGGCATCCCCTTCTTCTTTTTGGTGTGGACCACTTGGTGTTTAGTGCATTAAAATTCTTTATTTCTCATAAAAATTTTAGAAAAAAATTAGGTGTTTAGGCACCATACATGGATAAGAATTTTGATTGCAACAAACTCTATCAAATAGAGTTTGAAATCAAAACAACTAATTTATTTTGACTTGGTAATCAACCAAATACCATGTAAGAAGTATATGAAACTTGGGGATGCATGTCATCTCTTTAAAAAAGAGAGATTATATGAAAAAGTTAAATAAAATTTCATAGAGAGTGCATGGAGATTGAATAGCGCGAGGATTTGAGAGTCCTAGTCTCACTAGGACTCCTAATTTGACCTGGTCCAACTTGATCCTTAGACAAAATTAAATTAAATTTTATTTAACTCAATTATATTAGGTCTTAGTCCAACTAATAACCTTATTAAATCAAATTAAATTAGATTTAATCCTAATTTAATTTTTAATCAAATTAGAGATTAGGTTCAATCAAGTCCTAATTGAAATAGGATTAGTTCTTCCTTGCAATTGGCTCACCCAATAAACCAATTGGACTTGATCCAATCAAGCCCAAATCAAATCTAATTAAATAATATTTAATTAGACTTAATCTCAACTCTCTGGCTTAATCAAATTATATTAATTAATAATTAAATTGCTAATCGATCCTCCTACAACACTTGCACTAGGTTAAACATCAATCGTATTGAGTGTTTAATCCTAGAATGATTCTTAATCATTGATCAACCATCTGATCAGATCAAAATCTCTTATATGTATGACCCATAGGTCTAAACCTAAGTCAATAGTATAGAATCAATTTCTATACATATTGAAATGATCATCTAGCAATGATATCTGACGACTGGATAGGTCGAATGTGTAGAACAACATCCTTAAAGCTCATGTGGATATAGTTTTTGTATAATTCATCTCCTTGACCAAAATGCTCATAGGATACCTCAGGGTTTAACTATCAACCTAGATTAGGTCATCCACACTATTTTTCAAAATATCAAATCCATCTTATGGATTACCCTAAGCAAGGTTTTGCTATATTGAAATATAGTGATGCATTCTTCTCTGGTCAATCCCATCTCGATCACTCACCGATTTTGCAAGTACTTGACTGTGCCCAAAAAGCTTTCATCACTGAATTAGAAATTTAGTTGGTTTGGTACCAAAGCACAGTGATTTGCTTGCAAGCCACTGTGGTGATCTCAGGTCTAAGGGATATTTATACCTATATCCCATTAGAGCAATTCTCGATGGCAGAATGCTTTGGAGTTGATCACATTCAGTGATGATGTATGCTTACATCTTACTTGTATGTCATACCAGTGTCTCCATACTCCTTGATTAAGAGAATAACTAACCTATATGGCACACAATGATCTATGCTCGATAAGTGCTATCGTCCTAATTAACAACATATCATTTGGTCATGAACTGTTTAAGAACTAATCGATAAATTCTCTCTTTATTGAAACTAAATAGTCCTAAGGACTTCATCACAATAATGAAGTTCATCAGAAGATGTAGGCTTTATGATAAAAATATCAAAAATATATTTTATTTAATAATAAATTAATTATAATTACAAGATAGCACAACCATCAACAGACTGATAAGTGGTTTTGGGACACACTTTCCAACACCTAGGGCAAAATCTAATTACCAAAAATTGTTTGAGAAAATAATTGGTTGATAATCTATCTATAGGTGTACATGGGTTAGCTAGAGTTTTCCACGGGCCTGTATGTAGTTTATGTGGATTCTAGTACCTACTAGGGAATTAAAATATTTTCTCAAATTGGAGGTAGAGGTTACTAATTCATATAAAATAGTGGAAGAACCTTTAGATTAAAGTTCAAGTTTTTAGGCTTAAAATAATTTATATACATTAGGTTGTTGTTCTCTTTTCTTTAGATTAAGGCTAAACCTTAATTGCTACATCATTGTCAGACAGTGATGTACTTATGGGATCCAACTTTGATAATCAGTATCAAAAGTTGAATTTGGTTCAGTAGCATGAAAGAATTCATGCTGGGGCCTATTGGCCTAGTCAAAATAATAAGTCCAAGAATAATCCAAATCGAACAGAGTCCTTCTAATGTAAGAAGTAGGGTCATAGAAAGAAGAATTATCTTGCTTTCCTTGACCTCCATAGGCTAAATAAGAGAAAAGAGCAAGGAGTTGCTTATTAAAGATATTATATAATAACACCTTGAAACTTCTCTATTAGTGACTCTACTACCTAAGTATTGGATACCGATAGTCTTATACAATTCATTGCAATGACTAAAGGTAAGTAGAAAGTCTAAACAATGATAACAGATTCCTAAATATTAGGAATGAAAGTCTTATTCCAATCCTAGCTTTAGGAATTGTATGTTGGAAATATGTTCCAAAGCCAATCGTTAGTCTATTGATGGTTGTACTACTTGTTGTACTTGTATATGAATTATCAAATAATAAAAGTTATTTTGATATTTTTCATCATAAATTCTATTATCTTCTAATGAACTCTTATGTTGTGATGAAGTCTATAGGACTATCTAGATTTGACAAAGGAGGATTTGTCATTTAATCATTAAATTATTCATGATCAAAAGATACGTTGTTACTTAGGACGACAACGTTTATCGAGTATAGGTTGTTGTGTGCCATATAGGTTGGTTGTCCTCATAACCAAGGAGTATTGAGATACTAGCATGGCATGCAAGTGAGATGTATGGGTACATTTGCACTGAATGTGATCAACTCTAGAGCTTTTCTTCTCTCAAGATTAGCCCTGAAGGATATGGGTATAAGTGTCCCTTAGACCTAAGACCACCATGGTGACTTGCAAGCAACTTATTGTACTTAGGTACCAGACTATCTAAATTTCTAATTTAGTGATGGAAGGCTACTAGGTGCAGTCAAGTACTTGGCTTGTCGGTGTGTGAGTCAAGATGGGATTGACCCCTCCAAGTACTGGAGCAAGTGCATCGCTGTATTTCAATTTAGCAAATCCTCGATCGGGATAGTCTATATGATGGATGCTAAATTTTGAAATACACTATGGATGAATTTTAGGATTGATAGTAAACCCTAAATCATTCTTTAAGCATCGAGGTCAGGGGGATGAATTATACGGTAACCATATTTCATAGGTTCATCATTATTGCATTACAATTTTTTGACCTATCCGAACATCGGGTACCATTGCTAGATGGTCACATCAATTGGTATAGAAAATTGATTTCTATACTGCCGACTTAGAATTTGAATCTATGGGATCACACATATAAGGAGTTTCTATTTGATCTGATAGCTGATCATGAGTCTTGATGACCTAGGCCACTATGGTCAAGAGTCCCACTGGATTGGAACTCTATGACCAAGAGTCCCACTGGATTAGGACTCTGAGTCCTACTCATCTAAAACTCTCTGATCATGAGTCTCATTGGTCTAGAACTCTAAGATCGTGAGTTCCATTCATTTGGGACACCGAGTTCAAGAGTCCCACTAAATTGAAACTCTTTAGGAGTTTCATGTTGATGGAACTCTATTGCCCGGTAGCTCATCTGATTTGGACTTAGATATTTTTGAAGGATTAATTAGCAATTTAATTATTGATTAGCTTAATTTGATTAAGTGATGAGGATTTGATCAAGTTTGACTGAATTTGATTCGATTGGATTTGACCCAATCAGATCATGAGATGACCTAATCGCTATGGAAGTTTTGACCCTAATTTGATCAGGACCTGGACCTAATTAATTTTTAATTAGATTAGGATTTTATTGGATTAGGCTAAGCCTAATTTGGTTGGGCTTAACCTGATCTGATTGGGTCTAGATTAACTAGTTTGGTTGAAACCAATTAGGACTAAGTCAAATAATGTTTGAATTCAAACTCTCCCATGCACCCACCATTTTTGACCTTTCCACTCTTGTTCCATGTCCAAAATTTTTGTACATCACTTTTCTCTAGCCAAAAGGTTTCTACACCTCCTCTCTTATCTACTTTTGACCTGGACCAAGGGTTGGACCGGTTCAAAGTAAGTTAAGTTTTGAATTCAACTCAATTTGTTGGAGGTTGGAACCAATCCAACCTCATCTGCTTTCCACGCCCTCTCTTTTATTTGCTGAATATTTTTGGAGAAATAAAAAATGTGCACATGTAGAAGGAGAGTCCTTCTACATGTTAAACACATGGGAGGAGGCGTTGGATAAGGATAAGAGGCTCACTTGATTTTTGAAATCAAGTGAGCGGTTAAAACCTCCCAACCACTCAATCCTTATCTCTTTCCACATGCTTTTCCCATTGTGTTCACATCAATAAATTATGAAAATTTTTGTGCATGCACCAGAAGGGGTCAGCATTACATGATAAAAATTTTAGAGTGATTGAGCATTAGTTTTGGGTGAAAAAAAAATCTTAGAGTGAAGGTGAACAGGGTCCTGTAGCACTTTACTTTTTCCTCATACCTCTCTTCTCTTCTAATTTTCACCTCTAAGGATACCCAATTTTTAGATATGATCTGATTAGAGTTTAAAGATATGAAAGTCAACTTTTCACAAAAACTATTTCATGGAGAAATTGCACACACAGAGGGCATGATAGGAATTTTAGCGTGTCTAGGTTTTTGGGTCGAGTGAAACCCTAGTTTTGGGAATCTATGTTCGGGTGGAGAGATCGAGTGCTGTGAGCGTCGAATCTTCACCAAATTTGAAACACCTCTTCATCATCCTCTAATATTTATGTTCTAATTTTTTAAAATATTTAAAAAATTAAAAAATATATGATCAATTGGATCGATCATGATCAGTCATCGAAGGCTCCGATGAGGAGCTAGTACTCTAGTGGAGCTGGTCGGGACCAAGAGCTCCATGTGGACCATCCATAGAGGCCGGATGAGTGTGCAGATGTAGTGTAACACCACAACTTCTTCTGATAGATTCAAATCATGGAGATCAGCTATCCGCTAAAAAGTATCATGTTTTGAACTCATATCGGTTAGCAGATTTGATTTGCTGATCGACTGCATTTGATTTTTCTATCACATATTAGCATATTTAGATCCTAAGTAGGGTTTATTTGATATGATCAATGCATGCATAGTATTAATTTTAGATTAATATTTGCTTTTGCTATTATTTTATCCAAAAAAGTTTCGAAAATGTATGCTTAAACCCTACGCAATTTTCTTCAATTGGTATCGGGGTTGATTCACTAAACATGATATACTTGCATATTTTAGATTGATAATTTAGATTTAATCTAAATATTAATCTAATAATTTAATTAACTAGATCTAAAAATTAAAATCAAGATTGCATGGACTGCAAGTTGTCCTACTGTTGGGTTTACCCCCTACAGTGAAAATGTCATCCTGGTACATTATTGATCTATATCCTTAATTATAAAATCTTAGATTTAATCTAATATTTTTATGATTTGATTATATTAAGCTTTAATCTGATTTGTGATCATGAATGCATCATTAGATAAAATTTGATTCATGGTTTAGTATTATGTAGTGTACATAGTTTCAGATTAAACCCTACAACTAGTATTATTTGTGAATTAAGCCGATTCAATTTTAAAGTAAGTCAACTCAATTGGTGAATAATACTAAGTTGTAAAGAACCTTTCAAAAATTTAAAAAATATTTTTGAAATGCTAAATCCTAACCCACAATCCATATACTTAATTAAATATTAAGTATAATGATTTAGTGTCTAGAATTATGAATTAAGACTCTAAGTTATTAATTATAAAACGTAGGTTATTGGGTTAGTTGAATTAGGTCCATAAATTGGGTTAGACCTAAGGTTAATTAAAGAGTGGACTAAATTAGAGTAATTGATCAAATCTAATTAAATGTTAATTTAGATTAGGTCAAGAACTCTATAGACTCAATTATAATAGTTGTAGTTGGTCAAGTCTGTGCCTTTAATGAGGACCAAATGGACTTGATTCATGGCTATGTGGTCGAACCTGAAATTACTAGGTTGGTCAAATTAAAACTAATAAACTGGATGGTGTCTAAGGTAAGTTTGGCAGTTTGATCAATGGTTTTTAATTAGGAGTTACTCACATTGATTCGGTCTTTGATGAGTTAATGGCATATCCCTTCCACTAATCTCACTTACCTGGTCATCCCGGTGAGTTAGGTTTTGATTAAATCACTTGATAATTTGGGCTCACCCATGTCAATTAGATAAATCAGTCAGACTGATTTAGGTGCTCCTAATTCCAGCTTAGATTAGATCCTTTTTTATCTGACTTGGTGAAGTCAGAGGGAGGATCAAAATTGACTCACTTTTCTTAAATATGTTAATTAAATTCTCTAAAATTATTTGGTCCTTAAAAATAAAATAGTTATATAGATAACTAAATCATAGCCTCTCATTAAGTTGAGTAATAATAGGTTCATTAATTTGATAATAATTGGAGGCCCAAAGGCCTGGTGCTTATTGACTAATGAAATTATTATTCACAAAAATGATGATTTGGTTAAATCTTTCTGATGGTGGTTAGGTTGGCTAATCAAAGTCGGATCTGATCATTTATTAGTTAGATAAGATCAAATGTGGTCATGTTAATGGTTGAACCTAATTGGACTTTTTCAGTAGAGGCCAAAGCCTACTGATTAGGTCTCCAAGGCAAAATTGATATTACTAAAAATTATTTAGAGGAACAATTGATTTTGGACATACCCATAGGTACACATGGATTGACCAACCAAAGTTGGGCTCATGTGTAGTCTATGTAGATTCTAGTACCCACTAAGGAATTAAAGTAATTCCTCGAATTGGAGGTAGAGGCTACCAATTTGTATAAAATAGTGAGAGAACCTTTAGACTAAAGTCCAAGTTTTTAGGATAATTGATTCATATACTAATTAGGTTTGGGTTTTCTTATTATGTAGAAATGGCCACTAACCTATCGCTCCGATCATTATTAGATAATGAGAAATTAATGGGATCCGACTATGATAGCTGGTATTATAAGTTGAAAATCATCATGGAGTATGAGTGGATCCTTTATGTCATAACGGATCCTGCACCTGAGGAGCCAGCTTTGAACGCTAGGAGAGCGGTCTGAGACACTTATCAAAAGTGGCTCAATGACCGCACGACCACTCAATATATAATGCTGGCGGTAATGAACGACGAGTTCAATCGTAGGTTTGAAAATGCCTAGCCACAGGAGATGCTTCAAAAGTTGAATGACTCATTTGGCACACCTGACGACGTTGAAAGGCACAAAATAAGTTGTGCCATTTTCAATGCTTGGATGAGGGATGGGGCCTCAGTCATCGATCATATATTGTACATGATTGAGTGCCTTAGCAAGCTGGGCTTTTCCCTGCATGAGCAGCTCGGTAAGGATGTGATCCTTAATTTTTTGCCCAAGTCCTTCCTCCCCTTCCTAACTCATTTTAGAATGACAAAGCCTGTAGTCAACTACCATTGATTGTTGGGGTGGCTACAGAACTTTGAGAAAGATCACCAACTCCATAAGGAGATGGTGAATATAGTGGGAGGATCTTCTTCTGATCGTCAACCCTTTAAGAAAGAGAAAAGGAACAAGAAGGTACAGCCAAACACTACAACGACTGCATAGGGTCGGACCAAAAAGTGCAAGCCCAACCAGAGCCAGGCAGAATGCTTCTTCTACAAGAAGTAGGGGCACTGAAAGAAAAACTGTCCTTTGTACATTGCCTACCTGGATCTGAACAGGCCGAGGAAGAAGCAAATGGTTGCTCGGCAAGGTAATTATGTGATAACACCTTGCAATTTTTTCTTATTTGATTCTATTGCTTGGGTATTAGATACTGGAAGCCCTTATCATATTTGTAATTCTATGCAGGACTTGCAGATCAGTAGGATATTTGATCAAGACGAGCGGTTCCTGAATGTTGGAGATGAAAGTCAAGTTTCAATTCTAGCTTTAGGAATCATGAACCTTGTAATCAATTCAAATATAATTATTCTTAATGAATGTTATTATTGTCTAATTTTCTTATTGAATGTCATTTCTATAGGCCTTTTGACCATGAATGATTTTGAAATATCAATAAAAGGAAAATTTTGTAATATCATTTTGAATGGTATTACAATTTTGATTGGGCAATTGAATAACGGAATTTATTTACTTTCTATGCCTGCTAATGTGGTTCAATTCTTTGGTAAACATCCTAGAATTAGTGATGTGTCTGATGTCTATCTTTGGCATTGTAGGCTAGGTCATATTAGCAAGAATAGAATTAATAGGTTACCTTAAGAAGGAATTCTTAAGGTTAATGATTGTGAATCACTTCTGACCTGTGACTCCTATCTTTTTGGTAAGATGATCAAGTCATCTTTTACTAAAAAAGATGAACGAGTCACTAAACTTTAGAGTCTAATACATTCGGATGTATGTGGACCCATGAGATCAAATGCTAGAGGTAGATATTTCTACTTCATAACCTTCACAGATGATTTATCAAGGTATGGGTACATCTATTTAATAAAGCATAAGTCAGAGTTGTTTGAAATGTTCAAACTACTTCGAAATGAGGTAGAAAAGCAAATTGGGAAGAGTATTAAAACTTTTCGATCTGATCGAGAGGGTAAGTACCTTTCCAATGAGTTTCTGACATATGTTGGGGAGAATGGGATTCTCTCCTAATGGACCCCTTTTGGAATACCATAACATAATATGTGTCTGAAAGGAGAAATCGAATCCTATTGGACATGGTTTGATCCATGATGGGGTTTGCTGGTTTATTGATCTTCCTATGGGGATATGCACTCGAGTCAGCTTGTTACATTCTAAATAGGGTTCTGAGTAAATCTATTAATAAAACACCATATGAGATATGGATAGGGCGTAAGCCAATGCTTTCACACCTTAGGGTTTACGGGTGTTCGACTTATGTCAAACGTTTAGTGACAGACAAGCTTAGACCTAGATCTGATAAGTATAGTTTTATAGGTTATCCAAAACAAACCAAAGGATACTACTTCTACCTTACTAATGAGCAATAAGTATTTGTCAGCCTTAAGACAGTCTTCTTAGAAAAGGAGTTCCTTGGAGAAGGAACTAATGCCTCTAAGATTGAACTTGATGAAGTACGACAGATAGAAGAGCAGACACAAGTTGTTGAACCTAATTTGGATCTGATTAGATAAAACCCAGAACCCATTGTAGATGCACCCTTAAGGCGATCTGGTAGAGTACCACATCAATCGGACAGATACTATGATTTTTTGGTTCGAGATGGGGATCCTATCAAACTCGATGAGAATGATTAGGACCTAATTATTATTTCTATGGCTGCTCAGAGCCACAGCCATAGATCCGATCTCTTACATAAATCTGGGTGTTAATCCAGCAAACTGAAGAAGATTGATGCATGCTAATTTATAGATATGTTAAGTGCACCAGTCGATCAAGTAATAAAGTGAATGAGTAGAGTATCGTCCCTAGAGGATTGGAAAATAAGTACTGAAAAGCTCTTTCCTATGCTTTATTTAGAAGATCGATTTATGAGAATAAGAAATTAAAGAACAAAATAAAAAAAATAATTAAAATTTTTTAAGAAAATAGAGAGAGTGTAAATTATTAGGATTTTAAACTCAAGAGTAATGAGACAATCGATTCACCAACTCAGTCAATACAATATTCAGATTTTTAGATTAATTTTATTTCATGTAACAGTGGAGTCTCCTAATTTATTCACTACCCTTTGGTCCAGGCATAGCAAAACTATCAATATTTATTAATTACCCTTTGGTTCAGGTGTAATTTAAATAAATATTAATGCATTAAATTTTGTGAAACCCTCTAATTAAAATACGCTGCATCCAAAGTGCACTAAAATTTTTGCATGCATATGAATTCTAATTTGATTCATAATACAAGGTATATAATCAAGAAGCAATAACACAGATGTACTTGGTCCGTAACATCTATGTTCATCAGATCAATTAGAAGATGGCTAGTAATCTAAAAGCATTAAGATCAGATTTATATACTCCTCATGAATAAAATTTAAAAATAATCATACTGAATATTACATCAAAAGAGTGGCTACACCTTAGCCTTAGTAAAAGAAAATTTAGTTCATGATAACAAATTTAAAAATAGTGAATAAAATAAAAAGCATAGAAAAATTAGACTGTTTGATTGCTAAAATTGATTATCCATTGCTCTTGGTGTGGAGAACTTGGTAAAGAAGAAGATGCTCCTTGATCGATGTCTTGATTGTCAAAAGAAATCAAAAATCCTTTTGTTTTCTCTCACAAATCACTCTTCTCTTTCTACCTCTCGCTTCTCTTTTTCTTTTCATTTTTTTTTATTTCTCTAACTCTCTCCCTTTTTCTCTTTTTCTCTTTTTCTCTGACTTTCCTTTTTTCTCTACGGCAACAACAGGTATTTATAAGATAAAAAATTTGATTCTCCCAAAATTCTTTTAGAAATTAGGTTTAAGACTCCCAAAACAACTCAAACAAGAATCTTGGTAATTCTGATCATTGGATGTTGATCAAATGGTCCAAAAATTACTTAAAAACCTCTTAAAATAACCCAGATCAAGTTGAATTTCATGCCAGCCATTGGATCAATCATTGGATTGAATCTAGGCCATCCGATCACGTAGAAAGAGGCCTTCTGATCTTTAGTTTAACGTCAGGATGAATCTCAACCGTTGGATCTCGATCGGGAGCTGTGGATGCCGTTCATCAGCACTTTCTTTTCGACTGTCCGATCAAGTTTCAACGAAAGACGTTCGTTGGATCAGACAAAATTTCCAAATTGCCCTTTATAGACCATGCGCGAGCTCGGTGTTGCATGGACCACTATGTTCTTCAGCCAATCAGAGCACGCTTCTTCATATAAAATTCTCAAATTACCCTCCAGATGGTCTATCGTGTGCTACGAAAAATGCTGACGTCAGCGCTGCATCGATGGGTCAGTCTGCTGTTGTGGTCAAACCAGGCTGAACCGCTGAGTCGGTTTGAATCGAACCATTTTTTTTTTTAAATTCAATTCTGGGCTTGTTTGAAGTCCATTTTGCCTAAAATTTATTTTATCTGAATCAGAAAAATAAGATCTTCACATTGGTGGCCTTCTTTCCTACATAAGATTAATAAAAGTATCAATTTTTAAAGAAATAGATTAATTTATTTTATAATTTAATACTTTTATTAGTATATTTTTACCACTTATCACACCCCCCAACTTAGTCATTGCTAGACCCTTAGCAATGTTTTATTTAATATCATGTTTCAATACGATTATCCATCACAAAGATAAAATCTAGGATTAAAGATCAAAAAATTTAGAAAATACTATTAACTAAGCATTGAGCTTCAGAAGCAAATTTCTCAGTCAATACAATTAAAAACTTTCTTAGAGTACATCAAAGATCTATAGCACTTGTGTTCGTGATGACTAACTTTAGTATTTCAGTATTAAATTAAAAGAACAAAAGTATCCTCTCTTATCACCTATTTTGGTCAATTTTCTATACATTCTCAATTTTATACTCATGAATTAAGGTAGCTTTCACACTGCCTTTCCTTTTTTTTTTTTTTTGCTGAGCATCCTGGCCTTTCCTTCACCATTTTACGTGAATTTCCACACTTGACCTAGGTGCAGAGACCCAGTTACTAGGCTTTGGGCAATCCACATATACTCTATCTTTTGCACTTTATTTTTAGGCAGGTAGCTCTTTCCTTAAATTCAAGTTTCTTTGATTAGAATGTATATTAATTATCAATTTTTAGTAATAATTGAATCCTCAGTTGGTCTTATAATCAATACCTACTTTGCCTTGTTAGTGTGCATGTGCAATTAGAAGTGCTAATAGTCTTTTAATGACCTAAGTAGGCTGCTAAAAGTTGACCAAATAATCTACTTCTTTAACTCATTACATTCATTAGCAAATAATTCTATCTTTTATCACTTATCCAGTCTATCTTGCTCAAGATTTTCTTCTTGACACATGGTTTTTTTTTTTTAACTTATTCTACATTGTCTTAAAGGAGAAAGAAAAATAAAGGATGCAATAAAGGATAGGAAGGAATACACCTGATTTGGTTCAGTCTGGTTCTTTGGAGCTTTGAAATTTTGCTTGAGCTCTCATTGATTTTTCTGCAAAATTGAAAATACACACCAGAGCAGTAAAAGAGCAACAACAAATTACTGAAAAATAAAAGAAAAGAAAAATGATCAAAACTAAAAAGAAAAGAAACAACCTATCTAGTAGTTCTGATTTATAGTCTTCAGCTTGACTTTCTTTTTTGAGTTCTAAAGTGGATCAATCTGGTGCCACTTCAATTGGAATACTTTCATGTTTGATTGAGTCCTCTTTCAATTTGACATTGCTCGCTTTTATAGTCTCAAACCTATTTTCTACAGAATTCTCATATAATGGATTGTCAATAATATCAATTAGAAAACAAGTTTGATTATCATCAGTTTGTTTAGTATCTTTGAAAACATTAAAAGTAACTTGTTCATCTTGGACTCTAAGAATTAATTTTCCTTATTGAACATCTATTAAAGCTCCTCCAGTAGCTAAAAAGGGTCTCCCTAAAATAAGGGGTACATCATAATCTTCTTTCATATCAAGAACAATAAAATCAATAGAAAAAATAAACTTGTTTACCTTTACCAAGACATCCTCCACTATACCTCTTGGATATTTGATGGATCTATCGGCTAATTGAAGAGTAATAGTGGTAGGCTTTGGTTCTCCTAGACCCAGCTTCCTGAAAATAGAAAAAGGCATGAGATTAATGCTTGCTCCTAAATCACATAAAACTTTATCAAAACTACAATCACCAATAATGCAAGGGATAGTAAAACTCCCTGGATCTTTTAACTTCTGTGGTAATTTATTTTGAAGTATTGCTGAGCATTCTTCATTCAAATTTATTCTCTCATGCTCCTTCAGCTTTTTCTTATTTGTTAGGATTTCTTTGAGAAACTTGGCATACCTAGGGCATTTGAGTAATAGCATCTACAAAAGGAATATTAATATGTAAATTCTTTAAAATTTTGAAAAAGTTAGAAAATTTCTTATCTGGATGCTGTATTTGTCTCTCTGGGAATGGTAGTGGCGGCACGTAGGGCTTCACATTTGGATCAGCAAACCGTATACCTGGAGACCATCCATCTGCTGGTTGTATTGGTGACTGACGAATTTTAGTTGATGGTTCCTTATTTGTAGTTGGCTCTTCAGTCTCTTTCTTCTGATGTGGCTCCTCCAACTTTGTACCACTTCTTAGGGTGATAGCATTGACTTGCTCCCTTGGATTGGTCTCTGTGTTGCTGGGCAAGGATCCCTTGAGGTCTCTCAGAGATTATTTTAGCCATTTGACCTATTTGCATCTCCAAGTTTCAAATTGCTGCTGTTTGGTCCTGCCTAAGTTTGGCTTCCAAATTTTTTATAGTTGCTTCTTGGTTTTGCATAAATTTGACCATCAGCTCTTTCATGTTGGACTTCTTTTCAGGTACTTTGAATCTCGGGGGTGGCTATTGTGCTGCATTTTGATTACTCCACGAGAAATTTGGGTGCTGCCTCCACCCTTGATTGTATGTGTTGGAGTAGGGATTATTTTGTTGCAGCCTAAAAAAATTACCAATATAATTAGCTGTATCAGTTATTTTAGCAAAAGGATTACCTATCTGGCAATTGCTCGTATCGTGTCCTCCTCCACACAGGTCATAAGTAATGCTCTGAACATGCATAGCTGTTCCCTTTAAGTTGTTGACTTCGGTTCTAAGGGCTACAATTTCAGCTAGTAAGGTTGGCACGCAATCTACTCCCTACACAGCTGCTAGTCTTTTTGGCATCATACGTTCTGTCTGCCATTGATAGCTATTTGATGCCATCTCATCGATCAGATCGAAAGCTTCTTCCTTCATTTTTCGATTAATGGTTCCTCCTGCTGCTGCATCAATCATAGAACGATTAGTAGGAGATAAACCATTATAGAAAGTTTGTACCTGAAGCTATACGGGTAGTTAATGATGTGGACATCTCCTCAGTAATTCCTTAAAATGTTCCCAAGCCTCATATAGTGTCTCCATGTCCGTCTGCATAAAGGAAGTAATATCATTACGCATCTTGGCAGTCTTGGAAGGTGGAAAGTACTTGGCTAAGAATTTTTGGGCTAGGACATCCCAAGTTGTGATAAAACCTGCAGGAAAAGAATGAAGACAACTCTTAGCTTTGTCCCATAAGGAGAAAGAAAATAACCTTAATCTAATAGTATCATCCGACACCCCATTAATTTTAAAAGTATCGTAAAGTTCATAAAAATTAGAAATATGGGCATTTGGATCATCATGCACGTGTCCACTGAATTGGATAGTTGATTGAATCATCTGGATCATCATCGATTTTATTTCAAAGTTGTTTGCTCGCACTGACGGTCTCCTGATGCTCAAAGCTGCATCGACTACAGATGGTATGATGTAATCATTTAATGGATGATGTACTGGTCGAATAGCTTCATGCTGTCCTTCGATCGCCATATCCAATCCTAGATTGATGTCGTTAGGATCTTCAGCTGCCATGTTTCTTTCTTGTTGTAGTCTTCTAATGGTCCTTTCAATTTTTAGATCTAAAGGTAGTAAGTTACTATGTCCAGTACGTATCATGCATTGAATAAATTTTTTTTAAAATAATAAAAAAATTATTTAAAAACTTGATGCATGCTAATTTATAGCTATGGCAAGTGCACCAGTTGATCAAGTAATAAAGTGAATGAGTAGAGTATCGTCCCTAGAGGATTGGAAAATAAGTACTGAAAAGCTCTTTTCTATGCTTTATTTAGAAGATCGATTTATGAGAATAAGAAATTAAAGAATAAAATAAAAAAATAATTAAAAATTTTTAAGAAAATAGAGAGAGTGTAAATTATTAGGATTTTAAACTCAAGAGTAATGGATTACTAAGGCAATCGGTTCACCAACTCAGTCAATACAATATTCAGGTTTTTAGATTAATTTTATTTCATGTGATGGTGGAGTCTCCTAATTTATTCACTATCCTTTGGTCCAGGCATAGCAAAACTATCAATATTTATTAATTACCCTTTGGTCCAGGTGTAATTTAAATAAATATTAATGCATTAAGTTTTGTGAAACCCTCTAATTAAAATACGCTGCGTCCAAAGCGCACTAAAATTCCTGCATGCATATGAATTCTAATTTGATTCATAATACAAGGTATATAATCAAGAAGCAATAACATAGATGTACTTGGTCCGTAACATCTATGTTCATCAGATCAATTAGAAGATGGTCAGTAATCTAAAAGCATTAAGATCAGATTTATATACTCCTCATGAATAAAATTTAAAAATAATCATACTGAATATTGCATCAAAAGAGTGGCTACACCTTAGCCTTAGTAAAAGAAAATTTAGTTCATGATAACAAATTCAAAAACAGCGAATAAAATAAAAAGCATAAAGAAATTAGACTGTTTGATTGCTGAAATTGATTATCCATTGCTCTTGGCATGGAGAACTTGGTGAAGAAGAAGATACTCCTTGATCGATGTCTTGATTGTCGAAAGAAATCAAAAACCCTTTTTTTTTCTCTAAAAAATCACTCTTTTCTTTCTACCTCTCTCCTCTCTTTTTCTTTTTGTTTTTTTTATTTCTCTAACTCTCTCCCTTTTTCTCTTTCTCTCTTTTTCTCTGACTTCCCCTGACTTCCCTTTTTTCTCTATGGCAACAGCAGGTATTTATAAGCTAAAAAATTTGATTCTCTCTAAATTCCTTTAGAAATTAGGTTTAAGACTCCTTAAACAACTCAAACAAGAATCTGGGTAATTCTGATTGTTCGATGTTGATCAAATGGTCCAAAAATCACTTAAAAACCTCTTAAAATAATCCAGATCAAGTCAGATTTCATGCTAGCCGTTGGATCAATCGTTGGATTGAATCTAGGCCGTCTAATCGCATAGAAAGAGGCCTTCTAATCTTTAGTTTAACATCGGAATGAATCTCAGTCGTTGGATCTCGATTGGGAGCTACGGATGCCGTTCATCAATGCTTTCTTTTCGATCGTCTGATCAAGTTTCAGCAAAAGATACCCATTGAATCAGACAAAATTTCCAAATTGCCCTTTGTAGACCATGCGTTAGCCCGATGTTGCATGGACCGCCGCATTCTTCAGCCAATCAGAGCGCACTTCTTCATTTGAAATTCTCAAATTATCCTCCAGGTGGTCCATCGTGCACCACAAAAAATGCTGACATCATCCTGACATCAGCGCTACGTTGGCGGGTCGGTCTACTGTTGTGGTCGATTCGGGCCAAACCGCTGAGCCAGTTTTCTGAACCCATTTGAACCGAACCTTTTTTTTTTTTGAAATTCAATTTCGGGCTCGTTTGAAGTCCGTTTTGCCTGAAATTTACTTCATCTGAATCAAAAAAATAAGATCTTCACATTGGTGGCCTTCTTTCCTACATAAGATTAATAAAAATATCAATTTCTAAAGAAATAGATTAATTTATTTTATAATTTAATACTTTTATTAGTATATTTTTACCACTTATCAAAGATCTAAGAAAGATGAGAGAAGCTAGGGTTTTGATGTTGGAACCAGAGAGAATAGAGAAGAGAGTTAGGAAGAAATGCTCAATTGTATTCATTTCTTCTTGTAAAAGTTACAATGTCCTGGTTTATATACCTTAGAGTTTCCACATAAACCCTAATAAACCATAGCTTAAAAACTCCCTTAGGCTAACCGAATACATGAAAGCACTCACTGAGCCCAAAGTCTTACATATTCTCATCCTCTGGATCTAATCCCAACTCATACATGAATTGGCCCTCTTAAGACCTCTCAAACCAGGCCTTAAGACCCCTATGATCAACCCAGACCCTAGCCCAAAATAGATCCTCGCGTAACTCTGCCCGCACACTGAGCCAGCTCAGTCTCAACACTAAGCTGGCTAAGTTCCACTGGGTTGGCTCAATCTGAAACTGAGCCAGCCCAATTCTGTGCCATGCCAGACCAAGCCGATCTAGCTCTATGCTGTGCCAGCAGTCCCAAATGCTCAGCTCTCTATTTTGCCTATGCTCTGAGACTTAGTTGACCCAGTTTAGGATTGAGCCAGCTAACCTACAGAAAATCTTCTTTCTACAGTCTTGATTCTCCGACATTGGTTCCTTGGTCCATCTTAAATTCTAGGTCTCCGAAGCACCAACCAAACCCCTTGAGGCCCTTAATACCCGAACCTCAAGTCCATGGAGAGCTATATGCCGCTTCCACCCTAGGATAACTCCTATCCTAGCCCTAGGACCACACCTATTCTAGCCTCCTCGGAGCCCTCACCCTGGCTCCGTCTGTGGCCTCCCAAGGCTTGGGAGCACCACAGCACCTACAATCTCCATCTTGCTGTGCCTAAGCCTTGGCACACCTGGCAACATCCTCTTGCATGATCCTACTATCCCTACATGTCCTGATAACCCCTTGTGCTAACCTTGCCACTGCCATTCTTCTTCAACTGCTGAGCTCTCTTTGAGGCCTTCGGGATGACCACCTCCACCGCTGAAGTCCTTGGCTTGTTTCTCTACACCACCTTTAGAGTTGTAGGTATCTTTCTGCTTGGCAGCTGCATCACTTATCCTGGACTTCCCTGGAGATCATGCAACGTTCCTTTATCGACACTTACCACATATCCTAATGCTCCATCTGACACTATCCCCTCAGAGTCACGCCTATCTCCCTGCACAATCCTCTCCACCTGGATCTGTATAGCCCCAGCACTGGTGTTGGGATATAGGTCCTCCCTCTACACCCTTCTGCTCTGAACCCGTGTCATGGCTTTCTCCACCCGTGAAGCCACCTCTACCTAGTGCTCCATCTGAAGCTGAAGTCCCCCTAATGCCATAGAAGCTGACTCTATCTCTGAGTCCTCCGAGGCCAACCATCTAACGCTGCACTGCTGGATCTATCGCTGTACCTCGAATATCATCGCTGCCTCTTCGGACCCTCTACACTCTGCAAATCTATCCGAAACCATCTCAAATATACTGTACCTTGCGGGCTCCTCCGAGACCACTGAGATTTCATCCGAATCTTCACTTTTAGCGACAGTACTGATGGAATCCAAGCTTTCTCCTCCCTTGCACTTCTTCCAAAGTGGACACTCTCGCTTAAAGTGTCCTGCTTCTCCATACTTGAAGCATCTCTTGGACCCCTTACTGCCCCTTTGTTCACCCTTCTTCTTTTCTTTTCTATGCTTCTCTGAAACCACAAGACTCTCCTGGAAGACCTTCCTCTTTGTCATCCATTTTCACTGCTCGTTGGACCTAAGTACTGATATGATCTCCTCGTACACCAGTATCTCCTTACCATACAGCATAGTTGTCACTAATGGATCGAAGCTCCCGGGTAGCGAACATAGCAATAATAGACTATTATCCTCCTCTTCTAAACCCACCCCTATATTGAGCAAGTCCATGGTCATCCGGTCGAACCACTGAATATGCCTCGCAACATCCTCACCCTCCTACATCCGAAGGCTATATAGTTGCTTCTTCAGCATCAACTTATTGCACATGTTCTTTCCCATGTACAACTGCTACAACCTCAACCATAATCCCTTGGATGTTCTCTTTTTCAACACACCATACAAAACCTCATCCACCAAATAAGCCCTAATCATGGCACATGCCCTTTTCTCTAAGGACACCCACTCCTTGTCTATGATCTCCTCTGGCCAATCTTCAAGGTTGAATCCAACCTCATCTGAATCAACAGATCCTCCACCCTTACCATCCACGTCATGAAACTTTTCTTTCCATCAAACTTCTTTAATCCTACCTTCAACTCATTATTTTCCATGATCAATCCAAATCAAATAATAATAAATAGTCAGATCTGTGAAATACCTTGACTAGGGATTGTGGATAGCAGCCCTGTGATCTCTTTCTTCTTCACAAAACCTGAAAAAAGCCTTTAGATTTGAATCTCATGCCGATCTCTGCTAAAAATTGATCTTCTTCCTCCTTCACACTCAAGCTTGCTCTGATATCAATTATTGACCCACCAATTGGCATCACCTCGCTCTGATACCAATTATTGTTCCTACGGCTGCTCGGAGTCACAGTAGTAGATTTGATCTCTTGTGTGAACCTGGGTGTTAATCCAGCAAACTAAAGAAGATCTAAAAAAGATGAGAGAAGTTAGGGTTTTGATGTTGGAACCAAAGAGAAGAGAGAAGAGAGTTAGGGAGAAAAGCTCAATTGTATTCATTTTTTCTTGTAAAAGTTACAATGTCCTGATTTATATATCCTAGAGTTTCCACATGAATCCTAATAAACTATAGCTTAAAAACTCCCTTAGGCTAACCCAATACATGAAAGCACTCACCGAGCCTAAGTCTCACATGCTCTCATCCCATGGATCTAATCTCAACTCATATATAAATTAGCCTCCTTAAGACCTCTCAAACTAGGCCTTAAGACCCCTAGGATCAACCTAGACCCTAGTTCAAAATAGACCCTCGCATAACTCTGCCTGTGCACTGAGTCGGCTCAATCTCAGTACCGACACAGCTAAGTTCCACTGGGTCGACTCAGTTTTAGATTGAGTCAACCCAATTCTATGCCATGCCAGCAGTCCCGAATGCTCAGCTCTCTATTTTGCTTGTGCTCTGAGACTTAGCCGACCTAGTTTTAGACTGAGTCGGCTAATCTACAAAAAAAAAATTTTCTATAGTTTTGATTCCTCAGCTTTGGTTTCTTGCTCCATCTTGAATCCCAGATCTCCAAAGCACCAACTAAGCCCCTTGAGGCCCTCAATATCCAAATCTCAAGCCCATGGAGAGCTACATACCACCTCCACCCTAGGACAACTTCTGTCCTAGCCCTAAGACTACACCTATCCTAGCCTCCCTAGAGCCCTCACCCTGGCCCCACCCATGGCCTCCCAAGGCTTGGGAGCACCACACCACCTACACCAATCACCTATATGGATGCAATGCAAAGATCCAACTCTGAGAAATGGCTTGAGGTCATAAAATCCAAAATGAAATCCATGAAGGTCAACGATGTATGGATATTGGTTGACCCATCCAAAGGGATAAAATTCATAGGGTGTAAGTGGGTCTTCAAAAGAAAAAAGGGTGCAGATGGAAAGATGGAGACCTATAAAGCTCGTCTGGTTGTCAAGAGATATCGTCAACGTTATGGTATTGACTATGATGAGACATTCTCTTTTGTGGCAATGCTCAAATCCATTCGGATTATGTTTGCTATCACTGCCCATCTAAATTATGAAATTTAGCAGATGGATGTGAAAATGGCTTTCCTAGATGAAGAACTAGATGAAGAGGTGTATATGATATAGCCTGAAAAATTCACATCCATAGATGAGTCTAAGATGTGTAAGCTTTAAAGGTCCATTTATGGACTTAAGCAAGCATCTCGGAGCTAGAACATACGATTTGATAGAATAATCAAAATGTATGGCTTCATTAGGAACGAAGAGGAGCCCTGCATATACAAGTGGACTAATGGTTCAGCAATAGTATTTCTAGTATTGTATGTGGATGATATTTTTCTTAATCGAAAATGATGTCCCTGCATTGCAAGGAATAAAGATATGGCTGTCATCATAGTTCTCCATGAAAGATCTAGGAGAAGCTTTCTATATCCTAGGGATGAAGATCTATAGAGATAGATCTAAAAGATTGCTTGGATTGTTCCAATCTACATACATTGACACTATGCTGAAATAATTCAGCATGAAGAATTTTAAGAAAGGCTATCTACTGATAGATCATGAATTTTTTCTTTCAAAGAGGGATTGTCCGAGAACACCTCTAAAAAGAGAGCGTATGAATAGAATACCATATGCTTTGGTAGTGGATTCTATCATGTACGCCATGACATGTACACGACCAAATGTGGCATACTCACTAGGGGTAGTGAGTAGATATCAATCTGATCCAGGGGAGAACCACTGGAAGGTTGTTAAAACCATCTTGAAGTATTTAAGAAATACTAAGGACTAGTGGCTTGTATATGGTGAATCAGACCTGAAACTGGTGGGATTCATAGACTCCAATTTTTAGTCTGATCATGATGATAGCAAGAGTATGTTGGGATATATATTCATCTTTAATGATGGAGCTGTCTGCTGGAAGAGTTACAAGTAGCACACTATGGTTGATTTAGTTTGTGAGGTAGAGTATGTCGCTACATTAGATGCTGCCAAAGAAGCGGTGTGGCTAAAAAAATTCATCACCGAGCTTGGAGTAGCATCCTCCCTTGATGGTCTAGTTCTGCTTTATTGCGATAACTCTAGAGCCATTGCTCAGACGAAGGAACCTAAGGCACACTAGTGGACAAAGCATATTCTGCGCCGCTTCCATCTTGTTCGAGAAATTATGGATTGAGATGATGTCGACCTTCAAAAGATCAACGAGAAGGAGAACCTGAACAACCCATTCACTAAAGCTGTTGTAGTGAAGGAGTTCAATGACTTTAAGTTGAAGATTGGTATTAGATACTGCACCTATTGGCTTTAGTCCAAGTGGAAGATTATTGAAAATATGTTCCAAAGTCAATCGTCAGCCTGTTGATGGTTGTGCTACTTGTTGTGTATATGAATTATCAAATAACAAAAGTTATTTTGGCATTTTTCATCATAAATTATGTTGTTTTCTAATGAACTTCTGTGTTGTGATAAAGTCTTTAGGACTATCTAGATTTAATAAAGGAGGATTTATCATTTAGTCCTTAAATTGTCCACGATCAAAAGATATGTTGCTACTTAGGATGACCACATTTATTGAGTATAGGTCATTGTGTGCCATATAGGTTGGTTGTCCGGGTAACCAAGGAGTATTGAGACACTGGCATAGCATGCAAGTGAGATATATGGATACATCTGCACTGAATGTGATCAACTTCGGAGCTTTTCTTCAGTCAAGATTAGCCCCAAAGGATATAAGTATCTCTTAGATCTGAGACTACCATGGTGACTTGCAAGCAACTCACTGTACTTAGGTATTGGGATTAGTCAAAAACTTGGCTTGTTGGTGTATGAGTCAAGATGGGATTGACCCCTCCAAGTGTTGGAGCAAGTGCATCACTATATTTCAATTTAGCAAATCCTCGGCTGGGGTAGTCCATATGATGGATGCTAAATTTTAAAATATATTGTGGATGAATTTTAGGATTGACAGTAAATCCTAAATCATCCTTTGAGCATCGAGATTAAGGGGATGAATTATATAGTAACTATATTCCATAGGTTCGTCATTGTTGCATTGCGATTTTTTGACCTATCCGAACGTCGGGCACCATTACTAGATGGTCATATTGATTGGTATAGAAAATTGATTCCTATGCTATCCACTTAGGATTCGAACCTATGGGGTCATATACATAAGGAGTTTCTACCTGATCTGATGTCTGATCATGAGTCTTGATGACCTAGGACATTATGGTCAAGAGTCCCACTGGACTGAGACTCTATGACCAAGAGTCTCACTGGATTGGAACTCAGAGTCCTACTCATCTAAGACTCTCTGATTAGGAGTCTCACTAGTCTTGGACTCTAAGATCGTGAGTTTCATTCATTTGGGACATCGAGTTTAAGAGTTCCACTAGATTGGGACTCTTTAAGAGTTTCATGTTGATGGGACTTTGTTGCCCAATAGTCCATCCTATTTGGACTCAAATATTTTTGGAGGATTAATTAGCAATTTAATTACTAATTAGCTTAATTTGATTGAGTAATAAGGATTCAATCAAGTTTGATTGAATTTGATTTGATTGAGTTTGACTCGATCAGGTCATGAGATGACCTCATCGCTATGGGAGTTTTGACCCTGATTTGATCAGAACCTGGATCTAATTAATTTTTAATTTGATTAGAATATTATTGGATTAGGCTAAGTCTAATTTAGTTGGGTTTAACCTAGTCTAATTGGATCTAGATTAATTAGTTTGGTTGAAACCAATTTGGACCAAGTCAAATAAAGTTTGAATTCAAACTCTCCCATGTGCCCACCATTTTTGACTTTTTCACTCTTGTTCCACACCCAAAACTTTTGTACATCACTTTTCTCTCACATAAAAGATTTTTACACCCCCTCTCTTATCTACTTTTGACCTAGTCCAAGGGTTGGACCAGCTTAAAGTAAGCTGAGTTTTGAATTCAACTCAGTTTGTTGGAGGTTGGAACCAATCCAACCTTATCTACTTTCCATGCCCTCCTTTTTGTTTGTTAAATATTTTTGGAGAAATAAAAATGTGCACATGTAGAAGGAGAGTCCTTCTACGTGTTAAACACATGTGAGGAGGCGTTGGATAAGGATAAGACGCTCACTTGATTTTTGAAATCAAGTGAGTGGTTAAAACCTCCCAACCACTCGACCCTTATCTCTTTCCATGTGATTTTCCCATGGTATTCATGTCAATAAATTATGGGATTTTTTGTGCATGCACGAGAAGTAGTCAACATTATGTGGTAAAAATTTTAGATTGATTGGGCATTAGTTTTGGGTGAAAAAAATCTTAGAGTGAAGGTGAGCAGGGTCTTGCAGCACTTTACCTTTTCCTCATGCCTATCTTCTCTTCTGATTTTCACCTCTAAGGATACCCAATTTTTAGATATGATCTAAATATGTTTATAGATCTAAAAGTCAAATTTCCATGAAAACTTGTTTCATGGAAAAACTCCACACAGAGAGGGCGTGATAGGATTTTTAGTGTATCAGGATTTTGGGACCGAGTGAAACCCTAGTTTTGGGAATCTAGGTTTGGGTGGAGAGATCGAGTGCTGTGAGCATTGGATTGCTACCAAATTTGAAACACCTCTTCATCATCCTCCAATATTTATGTTTTGATTTTTTAGAGTATCTGAGAAATCAAAAAGTATACAATCGATTGGATCAATTGTGATTAGCCATCGAAGGCTCGATGAGGAGCTAGCACTCTAGTGGAGCTGGTCGGGACCCGGAGCTCCATGTGGACCATCCGTAGAGGCCAGATGAGTGTGCAGCTATAGTGTAACACCACAACTTCTTCTGATGGATTTGGATCATGGAGATCAACTATCGCCTAAAAGGTATCAAGTTCTAAACTCGTATCGATCAGCAAATTCGATTTGCTGATCAAATGCATTTTATTTTTCTGTCATATAATAGTATATTTAGATCCTAAGTAGGGTTTATTTGATATAATCAATGCATGCATATTATTAATTTTAGATTAATATTTTTTTTTTCTACTATTTTAGTCAAAAAAGTTTCAAAAATGTATGCTTAAACTCTGCGTGATTTTCTTCATTGTCAAGCTTATTTTTCAAAAAGTTGTTTTTTTTAGTCATTATCACTATTGTCCATTGTTTATGATAAATATGATTTCTATGGGCCTTTTGGCCAGAGATGGATATCTTTTCTCTATAAAGGGAGATTATTGTGATATCATTATGAATGATGTTACAATAATTCATGGACAACAAAAAAATGATATATACATAACCTATTAAGTATAATGTACACATCTAGTAAACACTAAAATTAGATAATGTCAAGGATGCCTACCTTTGGCATTGTTGGCTTAGTCATATTAAGAAGAATAGGATAAATAGATTAGCTTAAGAGAAAAATCTCAAAATCAATGATTATGAATTATTGTCAATCTGTGAGTCTTATTTTCTTGAAAAAATGATAAAGTCATTTTTTACTGAAAAAAATGAAAGAGTCAGTGAAGTTCTGAGTCTCATATATAGTGATGTATATGGACTTATGAACTTAAATGCCAGAGAAGGATATCAATATCTCATTACCTATCAAGGTATGGGTACATCTAGCCTAAATCATTTAAAATATTCAAACAATTTCGTAATGAATTAAAAAAATAAATTAAAAAAGATATTAGAACTCTTCGATCAGATCGAGGAGCCAAATACTTATCTAGTGAGTTTTTGATATATTTATGAGAGAATGGGATTCTCTCACAATGAACTCCTCTCGAAACACCATAGGTTATTGGTGTATTGGAAAGGAGAAATTGAATCTTGTTAGACATGGTTTGATCCATGATGGAGTTTACTAGTATGCTTGTTTCACTTTTAGATTATGTTCTTGAGACTGTTTGTTTTTACCCTAAAAATTATTTCAAGTAAATCTATCATAAGGACTCCATATGGGATATAGACTAGATGTAGACCTAGACATTTTCACCTTTAGGTTTGTGATTGTCCGACTTACATCAAATGTTTACACACAGATAATCTTGGAGCCCGATCCCATAGGTGTACATAGGGTACCCCAAGAAAACTAGGGGTCCTTAATTCTACCATGCTGAAAAACAAAAGTTGTTCGTAATAACAAGGCATTCTTTTTAGAATAGAAGTTTCTTAGAGAAGGAACTGATATCTGAAAAGTTGAACTTGAGGAAGTTCATATGGTAGAAAGAACTAACACAATCTAATAAACCTATAGAACCAGATTTGATTAGATTAAATTCAGAGCCCATTAATTTAGCACCTTTAAAAACATCTGGTAGAGTACTGCATTTACTGGACAGATATTTTGGTATCTAGATCTGGGATAGAGATCTTATTAAGCTCGATGAGAATAATAAAGATCTGATCATCTATATGGATGCTAGGCAGAGGTTTGACTATGAGAATTGGCTTGGAGTCATAAAATCTAAATTGGAGTCCATGAAAATCAATAGTGTATGGACACTAGTTGATTCACTTAAGAGAATAAAATTCATTAGGTGTGAATGAATTTATAAAATAATCAGAGTAGCACAGATGGAAAGGTAAAGACCTATAAAGTCTATTTGGCTATCATCTCGGAGTTGGAATATACGTTTTGAACATATACTTTTATTATGAACAAAGAGGATCCTACATTTGTAAGTGGGCAAAAGGTTCTGTAGTGTTATTCCTTACGTTGTCTATGGATGATATTCTCTCAATCGAAAATGATATTCCAGCATTACAAGGATTAAAGGTTTAGCTTATTGGAAAACATGCAGGATTTCATGCATACATTTTGAAATTTTTTCGAAATTATAAGCAGTGAAAGATGTAGATTAAACTATTTAATCTATAATATGCATGTGATCTAATCACTAAACCCTACATCTAGCACCTATGACATGTCAAGATGTATTAATAAATTTAAAAATAAATCATGTTGGTATTGATCATATAAATACCCTAGATCTCTAACACTTTTTGGAAAAAATCTTAGATCGTATCTACACTATAAGAAAATAGGGTTTTAGCGATCAAAAAGTCGATTGCTAAAAATCAAAACTCGATCGCTAATAATTTAGCGATCGATTTTGTGACAAAAAAGTTCTTGGTCGCAAAAAGGTTGGTTGGAAATATTTTTTGATTGATTTTTTCGATCGCAAAAATCTAACGATTGATTTACCGACCAAAAAAAATTATTAAAATTATTAAAATTTAAAAAATTAAAAACTTACGATCAATTTTTCAACCAAGAAATTGATTGCTAATTTCAAAAAAATTATAAAAAATAAATAATCTAATTTCTAAAAATTAAAAATTTATAAAAAATTGATTTTCAATTTCCAAAAAGAAAAATTTATAAAAAAATTATAATTTTTTTAATTTTTAAAATTGATTGAAAATTCGATCATAAATTTTTTAAAAAATATTTTTTTTAAAAAAATTGATCACAAAATTAGTCACTAAATTAATTAAATAATATTAAACTAAAAATTTAAATAATAATCAATGGGAAATTTGGTTGTAAATTTTTTAAAAAATATTTTTTTTAAAAAAATTGATCATAAAATTGATCATAAAATTAATTAAAAATATTAAACCAAAAATTTAAATAAGAATCAATCAAAAATTCAATCATAAATTTTTAAAAAATATTTTTTTAAAAAAAATCAATCGCTAAATAAATGAAAAATATTAAACTAAAACTTGAAGTAATAATCAATTAAAAATTTGGTCATAATTTTTTTGAAAAATATTTTTTAAAAAAATCAATCACAAAATCGATTGCTAAGTTAATAAAAAATATTAAACTAAAAATTTAAATAATAATCAATCAAAAATTTATCATCAATTTTTTAAAAAATATTTTTTTAAAAAAAATTAACTAAAAAATCAGCCTCTAATTTTTATTTTATATTTTAAATTTATATTACTTTTATTTTTTTATGTATTTTATTTTTTATAAAATAATAAATTATTAATATTTTTAAATAATTTTTTAAAATTTTATTTTTAATATTTTTTTATTTTTTCCTCCAGTCCTCCTCCCACGTGCGACCCCCTTGCCGTCGCCCTCCGGTCCCATGCACCCCCATCTCTGCGCTAACCCCTGGCCACCTGCTGACCGCCTGTATTACCCCCACGCACCCCTACCCCCGTGCTGCCCCTGACCGCCCGCCTTGCCCCCCAATTGCCCACCCGCACTGCTGCATTGCCGCTCGACTGCCCGCACCGCCCTCGAGCCACCCACCCGCACTATTTCGATTACGAAATATGGCAAATGGACGTGAAAATGGCGTTCTTAAACGGATATCTTGAGGAAAATATCTATATGGAACAGCCACTAGGATTCACATCCAGTGATACTGATCACAAGGTTTGCAAGCTGCAAAGGTCCATATATGGACTTAAGCAAGCATCTCGGAGCTGGAACACTCATTTCAATGATGTGATCAAAATGTTTGGTTTCATCAAAATGAAGAAGAACCATGTGTTTTCAAAAAGGTCAGTGAGAGCGCTATTGTCTTCCTCGTATTATACGTGGATGACATCCTCCTTATTGGGAATGATGTTCCCATGTTGACATCAGTCAAGATGTGGTTGTCCAAGGAATTCTCCATGAAAGACCTAGGTGAAGCATCCTTTATTCTAGGAATTAAGGTCTATAGGGATAGACCGAATAGGATGCTAGGACTTTCACAGAAGATGTACATAGAGGAAAGTACTAAAGAGGTTTAGTATGGAAAACTCTAAGAGGGGATTAATACCCTTCAGACATGGTATTCATCTTTCCAAGAAGATGTGCCCCAGCACACCTGAGGAAATAGAACGCATGAGCAAGATCCCTTATGCTTCTGCAATAGGGAGCCTCATGTATGCCATGCTATGTACACGACCTGATATAGCCCATGCTGTGAGTGTCACAAGCAGATATCAGTCAAATCCAGGTGAAGAACACTGGACTTCTGTGAAATGTATCCTTAAGTACTTGAGAAGAACTAAGGATATGATGTTGGTCTTTGGTAACGGAGAACTCCAAGTCCAGGGATACACAGACTCGGACTTTCATGTCCGATATAGATGATCGAAAGTCGACATCTGGGAGTCTGTTTGTGTGCAATGGTGGAGCTGTCAGCTGGAAGAGTTCCAAGCAAACTGATAGCAGATTCCACCATGGAAGCAGAATATATCGCTGCATCAGAGGCTGCGAAGGAAGCATTCTGGTACAAGAAGTTTGCTGCAGAAATCGGAGTAATGCCATCAGATGCCATTCCTCTATACTGCGACAACAATGGCGCCATAGCCCTTGCTAAGGAGCCGAGGTCTCACCAGAAATCCAAGCATATTGAGCGGCGATACCACCTCATCCGCGATTACCTCGAGAAGGGTTACGTCGAGGTCAAGAGAGTCAACTCCACAGATAATGTGGCAGACCCACTTACAAAGCCGTTGGGCCAGCAGAAGATCGAAGCCCACCTTGAGAAGATGGGACTTAGACTTGTAGCCAATTGGCTTTAGGACAAGTGGGAGATTGTTAGATATATGTGCCCTAGAAGCCAGAATTGGCTGACACTTGTAATACACTTCTAGGGGCAAAATTATAATTTTGACTAAAATCAATAAAATGGGTTATTTTCTATCACATATGTGTATTTAGTGTCTGTGATACATCCTTTGAGTTAATGGTAATGATAATTCATATTTTCAAGAGTTGAAAATTTAAGACATGAATAATCATTATTAACTCATAAATTGCTCCCGACCATAGGATCATCACGAGGATGGTGATTGATCCGGAAGGTTGGTGTACAATCGCTTCTCTTTAGTAGATGAGTCTTGAGTCTACGGTGTGGAGACACCGGAGCGAGAGTACAGGTACTCGTTAGAGAACGAGGGCACTGAGCGTGACCACCTCGAGTAGTCATTAGGGAGTCTACCTTCTCGTCAATGACTGACTCGATGCTGCAGTAGTGTGTCTGGTTCTTTGACCTGAGATGCATCGGCAGTTCACCTTGAGGGTGTTATAGTTTGACTACACCATTACTCGGTCTCCTAGCCATATGGAACCCTGAGGTGTATGTTGGCTATAGCATGTTCATTGTAGGAACTGGATTGCATCAAGATGGAATCTATCTACCTCGGTGGTAGAGGAGCAGCCCTATGATGATCATGAGAATCAAGTCCAGAAATCCATGGCCATGGTAGAGTGAAATAATAGAAAGAGTTTCTATTTAGATTTTCACATTGGACTCGAATCGAATGATTACATCATATGACAGAGACTAGGGTTTGACGAGTTCACCTTAACCCTAATCTGATCGGGGCTCAAGATAGAAGAACTTAATCACACAGGTAGCTGCACCAAGAGGTTCGCATTCAGCTCTGATGGGTTGCCACCATATACTGCTAGGTGTCACTGGTGGATTTTGGGAGCAATTAGAATGATTTAGATGATCGATCATTCTAGCTGTTCGAATCAGAAGAGTTCTGATCCATCGAAAGGAGTTTCGATGATGTCGATGATAGAGATCATGACATATCCCATTACCATACAGAACTGAACCTAACTGGGTCACACAAACAAGGGTTTGAATCTGGTGATCATCAATTGAACTGATCTAGTTCAATTGATCTGAATGAGATTCAATTAGGTTCAAGGAAATCGTGCTAGCACTCGATTGAACCTAACGTTCTTCTTTTGCTACTATCATAAATAAGTTGTCCTGTCTGAGCCAAAGGAGTTTGTGCTCAATCAGAGGCCTTCATATGGTCTGACTGGAGGTTGTCCAAGTCAGAAAAGGTTGTCTTATTTTGTAAGACATTACCTGCCATTTTTGGTCACCTGCCATTTCTTGTTCTTTGACTTTGGTCAAAAGTCTACCTTTGACTGGTCAAACGTTGACCATTGACACTTTGACTTTTGACCACATGTCATGCACCTATTGGAGAGCTGGTGGGGGCCTGTCCCCCTGCCAGAACCTGGCAAGGAGAAGGGCGCACGCCACCCTAGGGTGTGTGCCCAAGTTGGAGGCGCCTAGGAGTCCTTGTTGGACAAGGACTCCATCTCCTTTTTGGATTCCAATTAGAGTTCTTCTAAGAACCAACTTTGACTGGTCTTAGGCACCCTCTAAGGAGGAATCCAGGGGACTCTATTCCCACCAATCAGATTTAGATCTGATTTCACAAAGGGTTGTGATTGGTTGGGAAGGAAGAGGAGTTGGATCACAGCTTAGTCTATAAATAAGACCCTGTACGCCCAACTCAATTCAAGAAAGAGATTTCCCATACCCCAAAGGCTGCCTCTCCCCTCCTTCTCCATGCCAAAGCTTCTTCTCCCCTTGCTCTCCACGTCCAAAAGGAGTTTTGGACCTTGGTTGGTGCGATTCAGATCAAAGAAAGGCGATCAAAAGCAAGAAGGCTGCGCTGCTGCAAAGGACGACTGCTGATCTTCAAAAGGAGTTTTGAAGATCCTCCAGATCAGATCCAGATCTGATTTTTGGAGGTGTGATAGAGAAGAAGAGATCTCCAGATCCAGCCCGAGTGGATATCGGTAGAGGCCAGGCGCTTGCATGGCTAGATTCAAAACCTTCTGCTGCAAACAGGATCATCAACAGGGTAATAGGATTACCCAAATCAGGTAAATTAAATTTAATTTAATTTATCCTTATTTTATTTTATTTATTAAAATAACAAGAATCAGATCTGAAATATCCTAGATCTGATATAGATCAAAGAAAAAAAATTTTAAAATATATCTCTTGATCTGATCAGATCTGAACGAACCTGGACCGAAAAATCAGGATTTCCCTTCATTCATCATGATTTAGGAGTTCATTTAAGCAAGACTGCTCTTTTATAAAGAATAAGCCAAATAACTATTATTATTTGATAATTCACATATTGATTCCAATCATCTACAACTTAGATGATTGGCTTTAGGACACATTTCTTAATAACTCTCACTTGGACTAAAACCAATTAGAATAGTATCAAATACCTATCTTCCACTTGAGTTCGTAGAACTCCTTAGTTCCGAGGCTTTAGTAAATGGGTTGATCAAGTTCTCCCTTTTTATCGATCTTCTAAAGGTCGACATAATACTGATCAAAATCTAAGGCGATAGCGATGTAAAGTGTGTTGGTCCTATGGTGCACCTTTGGTTCTTTAGCAATGGCTCCAGTGCTACATTAGGACTGGACCATTGGTGGAGGGTTCGTCTCCCAGCTTGTTAATAAACTATGCCACCACACAGCCTACATGGCGGTATCATATACCATGATGTACTCTACATCACTAATAGAATAGGCTATAATATTCTGCTTGAAACTTTTATAGTAGATTGCTCCTCCATCTAGGGTAAATTCATGATCCAATACTTTCCTGCTATCATCTTTATCTGACTAAAATTGGAATCAAAATATTCCACATATTTTATTTCAGTTTCTCCATATATGAATCACTGGACCTAAGTATTTCTCAAATACTTAAGATTGTCCCTACAATCTTTCACTGGTTCTCACTGAGATTAGACTAGTATCTGCTCATTATCTTTAGTGAGTATACCATATCTGGTCTAGTACATAGAAAAATAAGATGATAGCTAAATTTTTATTTTTTGTAATGTTGGAATGTCATTCTCGATTAAGAGAATGTCATCCATAAATACCACAAGAAATAATACTACAGAACCATTTGCCCATTTATAGATGCAGGGACCTTTTTCATTCATAATGAAGACATACGTTCAAAATGCATGTAGCCAAATGGGCTTTATGATTCTCTTCCTTCCCATCTATGCTACTCTGATCCTTTTGAAAATCTATTTGCATCCAATGGGTTTTATTGTGGATCAGCTAGTGTTCTCACACTATTGATTTCCATAGATTCTAATTAGGATTTTATGGCTCCAACCCACTTCTCAAGGTTAGACCACTATATTGCATCCATATAGGTGATCGGATCCTTATTGTTCTCATCGAGCTCAATAGGATCACTGTTCCAAACCTAGATACCAAAGTATCTATCTGGCTAATGTGGTACTACTAGATCTTCTTAAATATACCACTTTAATGGGCTTCGGGTTTGATCTAATCAAATCGAATTCTATAGGTTTACTAGATTATGTCGATTCTTTCTACCCATTGAATTTCCTCAAGTTCAACTTTAGTGGGATTAGTTCTTTCTCTAAGAAACTTCTTTTTCAAAAAGAATGCCTTGCTTTTGAGAATAACTTTTGTTCTTCAGCATGATAGAAATAATAATCCCTAGTTTTCTTGGGGTACCCTATAATCATACACCATGGGACCAGGCTCTAAGTTTATCTATGTGCAAATATTTGATGTAGACTTGATAACCCCAAACCCAAAAGTAAGAGAGTCTAGGTCTACACTCGATCTATATCCCGTATGGAGTTAATGCAATAGATTTACTCAAAATATTTTTCAAAGTAAAACAAGCAGTCACAAGATCATAACTCTGAAATAGGCAGACTAGTAAACTCCATCATGGATCGAACCATGTCTAACAAAGTTTGATTTCTCCTTTTAGATACATTGTATTCAAGAAAAAGTCCACTGAGAGAGAATTCCATTCTCTCTTAGATATGTCAAAACCTCACTGAATAAGTATTCGCTTCCTCGATCCGATCGAAGAGTTCTAATATCATTTTTGATTTATTTTTTCTATTTTATTATAAAATCATTTGAACATTTCAAATGATTCAGGCTAGACATATCCATACCTAGATAGATTATCTGCAATCATAATGAAAAATTGACATTATCTATCTTGGGTGTTTACCAGATGTGTATATTATACTTAACAGGTTGTGGTAATATTAAATGCCATTTATTTATTATCCATGTATTATTGTAATATCATTCTCAATGATATCACAATAATCTCCTTTTATTAATAAATTATGATCATCTTTGGCAAAAGGCCATCAAAGATCATATTCAATATAAATGATGGACAATAGTGATAGTCACTCTAAATAACAACATTTATATTGAAAATTAGCTTGACAATTTCTAAAGCTAGGATTGGAATAGGATTTTCATCCCTAACGTTCAGAAATCTCTCACCATTTTTAAATATTACACTTATCTTAAGTCCTTGCAATAAATTGTATAAGACTACCAGTATCTAATACCCATGTAGTAGAATCACATAAAGAGAAATTGCAAGGTGTTATCATATAACATCCTTGATGAGCAACTCTTTGCTCTTTTCCCCTGTTCAACCTATCAGGGTCAAGAGAAGCAGGACAATTCCTCTTCCTTTGACCATGTTTCTAACATTAGAAGCACTCTGCTTGATTCTGATTATTCTTAGACCTTTTGTTTTGATTAGACTTAGAAGCTCCAGCACGAACCCCTTGGTGCTGCTGAGCCAAATTCAACTTTCGATACTAATTATCGAAGTTAGGTCCCATAAGTCAATCACTATCTAACAATGAATGGAGCAATTAGGGTTTAGCCTTTATCTAGGAAAAGAGAATAATGACCTAATGTATATGAATTATTTTAAGCCTAGAGACTTGGACTTTAGTCTAAAGGTTCTTTCACTATTTTATTCGAATTGGTAGGCTCTACCTCCAATTCAGAAAATTATCCTAATTTCTTAGTGGGTACTAGAATCCACATAGACTGCACACAAGCCCAACTATGGTTGGTCAATCTATGTAAATCTAGGGATAAGTTCATAACCAATTATTTCTCTAAATAATTTCTCGTAATTTAATTTTGCCCCAAAAATCTAATCAGTAGGCTAGGGCCTCCACTGCAAAGATCTAGTTAGGTCCAACCATTTACATGACCACACTTGGTGCATCTAACCAATGAATAATTAAGCCCAACTATGGTTGGTCAACCTAACCACTATTAGAGAGACACTTCCAAGTTATCATATTATGAATGATAATTCTATTATTCAATAACCACCAGGCCTATGGGCCTCCAATGATTATTGAGTTAATGGACCCATTATCATCCAACTTGTTGGGGTTAAACCCACTCCTGTTGAAGTTCGGCCTGGTATTGGATCCTGGAGTGATCTCATAATGGTCGATCTTCAACCAATAGAAGCTGATCTTCTCAACCACATAAGTAAACTCCAAGGCCCGCAGGTCACCGCAGCCCTCACCCAGGTGAGCCTAGTGACAAGTTATGAAAGCAACCAAATTCCTTCAATATTGGTAGCTGGTTTCAGTCGAACTTCTTTCAGACGAGCTTGAATAATGAAAGTAGTCACCCAAGCAGTTGGCTAAGTGTTCAATCCATGCATATCTCGGCCTGGCCAATCTTAAAATTGGTCGAACTCCTTTCTGATCAGATCTCTTGAAGGCCAAGTTTCATCCTTGTAGATTGGGTTTCATGACAAGAACCATAGGCTGGTAGAGTTTTTCCCTGGATGAACTCCTATGCTTCACCAAGGATGGCGGATCTTTGCAAACTACCTTGAAGCCTCTAGTCAAATTCCTTCCAATTGCCCAAAGGGCTCCCTCCAGTCGAACTTCCTCTTAGTTGCCAAATAGGCTCCTTCCAGCTGAATTCTTTCTAGCCTCCAAGTTGGCTCCTTCCGACCAAACTCCTTGCGGTCACCTAAAAGGACCTCAACATCTATGCAAATGCAACTTCTAGCTCAATGCAAACCAATCTATATACAGACTACCGCAGAGAAGTCTAAACTTTTTTAGAACATTGCGATATGAAACTCTTCACTACCGATAGCTGTTCCATCCGAACTATAACTATTAAATCCCAACAGATTGGCATGTCATGACAACAGATACCACCCTCCATAATAAACTCCATGTAGCCTCAAACGGCCCACTACCAGGTAGTTATGGCTATCGCCATCAATCTGTTACGAGCTCCATCGATATAAGAAACCCTCCAGATATGTTTTCTTTCTAAGCTCAAAACCTTGCTCTAAATTCTTTGAGTGCTCTATTTCTATGGATAGAGAACTAACTTGACCATTGTAAGATCCTGCTAGAGCCACCCCACCTCCAACTCAGACTTGTGTTGCAGGTCGCGGTAGCGACCTCGACTCCCTCAACTCTAGCTACCTTCAGCGTCTGTGATTTTCTGCACCAATAGAATTGGCACAAGACAAAGGGATTTGAAGATCCCTTATTCTTAAAGGAGTACTCGATGGAATTTCTTCTCAACCTCTACTTCTTCTTCTTCTCCAATCATCTCTGATGCCTTCCAAGAGGACATCAATGAGAAGATCTATTGTCTTTGCAGCTGGATCCCATCCAGATTTGCCTACTTTGGTTCCATCTCTAGCACCACAGGCTCTCCACCAACAGCAATGGTGGACATAGAGCAGTTCAACCTGCTAGTCCAGCAGATTAGAGGCCTCACAGAGGTAGTTCAAGCTATGCAACCACACCCGGCATCAATTCAACTAGAGAGAACCTCGTCGGCACACCAGAACCCAGTGATCGAGCAACCAACCTAGGCTAGTCATCTAGTGACCCTTGAAAAGAGAAAGCAGAGGGTAGAAAGCCCCTATTCTGATCATGACTCCACCCTTGGGGGTTCTTTGCCCCCATTTTACCAAAGAATCCTAGAGATCCATAATTAAGAGAATCTTCTGGATCAAAAGCTCCAGAAAATGAATCGATGGATCGAGGAACTCCGCTAGGCTCCCACCACCAACGGTGATGATATCTACACCAACCCTCCTTTTTTCTAGCTAATCATGCAGGAACCCATCCCGCCAAACTTCAAGCTCCCTCAATTCAAGAGCTACGATGGGATGACTAATTCGATCGACCATTTGGAGGCCTTTCAAATAATGATGCTGCTCTATGGTGCTTCTGATGCCATCTTGTGCCGAGCCTTTCCATCCATCCTAAAGGAAGCAGCAAGGAACTGATACTCCGCTATAAAGTCGAGTACGATCTTTTTTTTATCAGATGAGCCATCAATTTGTAGCTCATTTTGTGAGCAGTCGACGTCTAAGGCAGGGCTCGGACTCTCTTATCAACATCAAGCAGAAGGAAGGAGAGTCCATCCGAGCTATGTCAGCTGCTTCAACACTGCTACCCTGGAGATTTGGAACCTGGACCAGTATGTTGCTATGGCTACTCTTAAAGGTGGCCTTCAGAAGAATGACCTATTGTTCTCCCTGGAGATGAAGTACCCCAAGGACTTTGCTGATATGTTGGCTAGGGCTTATGGCTATGCTCGAGCAGAAAAGGCCTTCAAGGCTAGGGATGATGAGGCCGTAGGAGAGCGGCATGTAAAAGAAACTAGCAAGCCCACAGCTGAAGGAAAGCCTAGTGAAGCTTGACCGCACTCTAGAACTCCTCCTGAGTGCAAATGAATTTGGACTCCTTCTAAGCTCGAAGAACAAGAAGCCCTGATAGAAGAACGTGGTAGAACTGTCCCCCTAGGAGGTTCCATAATTATGCCCCACTCAACGCTCCCAAAATCTAGATGTTGATGGAAATCAAGGAGTAGCTACTGAGGCCTGAAAGGATGGGCACTCATCCTGGCAAGTGCAATCCTAACAAATACTACCTCTACAATCATGACCACGATCATGATACTAAAGAATGTATCTAGCTCCAAGACGAGATCGAGGAGCTTGTCAGATGAGGCTGACTTGGTCGATTCCTTCGACATCAGTCTGAAGCAAGAGAAGACTAGCCAAGGGCACCGCTGCTACTAGAACCACCAAGGAGAGAGGATCAATAATAAGATCGACCCCCTCTTGGCATCATCAACACTATCTCTGAGAGACTTCAATGGGGAGAGGCCACCGGATCGACAAAGCTTGTGAAGAGGTAGTGGACTGAAGAATCAATATCTTTCATTGAAGAAGATGCTCTTGGGGTTCAATTCCCACATAATGATGTGGTTGTAATTTTTTTAAACTATGATATACACCATGTTCTTATTGATAATGGGTGCTCTACTGATATCTTATTTTATGATGCTTTTTTCAAAATGTCTAAACCTAATAGTCGACTAGGACTAATGAACTCCCCATTGGTAGGCTTCACTAGTGATGCTGTGCTAGTTGAAGGAGTAAAAACATTAACTGTGGCTGCAGGATGATACCCGAGATAATCTAGAGCACGAGTAGATTTTTTGGTAGTGAAGGCCCCGTCAGCTTACAATATAATTCTTGGCCGATCTAGTTTAAATACACTTCGGACAGTGGTGTCAACCTATTATCTAAAAATGACGTTCCCAACAAGCTATGGGATTAGGAAAGTCAGAGGAGATTAAGCTCTGGTAAGGTACTGTTACTCAATTACTTTGTAGAGGGGTAGATAATCAGATCCTTATCCAGTTGATGGGCTAGATGTCCATGATGATCTGACTGAAGAATGGGGTGAGCCTATGGAAGATATTGTAGCTATTCCTTTGAACGATGGGAATACAAAGCATATGGTACAAATTGGCTCCAACTTAGGAGAAGAGATCCAAAACTAGCTTATCACCTTCTTGTAGAGAAACATGGATGTCTTTGCTTGGGTTCTTGCAGACATGCTAGAAATTGATGCTGAAGTCATGGAACATTGTTTGGCTATCGAACCCAAGCATCGGCTGGTGAAGGAAAAGATGCAGAGCTATGCACCAAAAAGGTAGAGGACGATCGTAGAAGAAGTTGATAAGCTCCTCAAGGCTAGATTCATCCGAGAAGTTTTCTATCTGAACTGGATCTCCAATGTAGTCCTTATCAAAAAGGTGAATGAGAAATGGAGAATGTGCATAGACTACAAAAAGTTGAATAAGGCCTATCCAAAAGATAGCTACCCTCTATCCAGGATCGACCAATTGGTGGATGCAACTCGGGCCATGACTTCTCACCTTCATGGATGCCTTCTTCAGTTATAATCAAATCTGGATGGCATGAGAGGATGAGGAGAAAACTACTTTTATTACTGACCATGGTCTTTATTGTTATAAGGTCATGCCCTTTGGGCTAAAAAATGCAGGTGCAATCTATCAGTGCCTGATGAATAAAATTTTCAAGGAGCAGATCGATTGCAACTTGAAGGTCTATGTAGACAACATGCTTGTAAAGAGCAGATCTTCAATCAATCATATTGTCAACCTTGAATCGATCTTCAATGCTCTCCAAAAGTATAAGATGAAGTTGAATCCGACTAAGTGCGCCTTCCGAGTAACTTCGAGGAAGTTTTTGGGATTCATGGCGTTAAGATGCAAAATTGAAGCAAATTCGGAGAAAATCAAGGCCATTCAAGAAATGACTACTCCGAAGTCAATAAAGAAAGTTCAGCATCTAATAGAAAAAGTGATAGCTCTGAATTGCTTTGTCTCAAAGTCGATCGAGCGATGCATGCCCTTCTTTCAAGTCCTCAACCGAAGAACTTCTGCTGGACTACTGATAAGTACCATAAATTCAATAATAAAAGCATCAATTTATTAATTAATTTATGTTTATTTTTAAGAATTAATAATTAATTTATATATATTTGAAAATTTAATATTTTTAATACTTAAAAAATTAATTAAAAAATAATAAAAATAAAAAATAAAATATTATTATCAATAGAAAGAGCTTATTTTTTAGTCATAATGAAATAAATTTGGAGTGAATCCAACTTAAAACAGACCAGATATGAATTTTCAAAAAAAAAAAATTAATTAAATTTGGCTCAGCCGGTGTGCTCAGCTAAGCCATCAAAAGTAGCTTAGCCAGTGCATCCCAGCCCAGCCAGTGTGCCAACTAAGCCAGACCAGATGAGAAGCCAACCCACGCGTGCTAGGCCCGCCAGCCTATAAGCCCATCGCGGCCCATTCCTTCTCCAGTACTGACGTCAGAATCCTATGCGGTCTACCATGAACCGCTTGACAGTATGGAAGGCGTAGACCCTTAAAGGGTCTATGAATTATCTTACGGGGTCTATAAGGGTAGTATCATAATTTAAGGTGGCATGGTAGGTGTTGATTCGGTGCGGTGTGCGGTACGTCCGGTCCATATGGTCCAGCGCCACAGTGCATGTGCGATTAAGCAGCTGAGGATGTTCTCGATGTTGATCAGATGGTTGTAATTAAATCCGAATCTGATTTAGTTCAGATTACATTTGGATAACGATCCAATGGTAGCACTTAAACCAAGAGATGATCCAATGGTCTAGGAAGCTCCCGACTTGATTAAAACACCCAGAATGCGATCAATGGCCAAATTTCCCTCATCAAAGCTCCATCGGATGGCCAGGAGACATTCCAACTTGATCTGGGCTTTTAAAGCTTGATTTTTGGGATTTTTGGAGCCATTTGATCAAGATCTGACGGTCGGAACTTATGGAATTGCATAGAATTCGATCCAGGGACTCTTTTTATCCGATTTTCATTAGGATTTCATTATTTTTGATGATCAAAAATCCTCTTAGTCCCATATTGCCTGCAATAAAGGATCTCCAGCCCTCCTAACTCTATAAATAAAACCCTTAGGCTTTCAAATCAAGTTATCTTTATTCAAGGTGAAGCCTTGGTATAGGTGGAAGCCAAGCTTTAGGTTTATGGCGACTTCGAGGCAATAGGTGTCGAGAGGAAGTGTTGGTTTATGCTATCTTCATGCCGATGCCAATCCGAGATCAAGATCACTTCTGCTTTTTATTTTCTTTTTTATTTCTTTTTAAATTTCATGTATTTAAATTTTAAACTTTTAATTAATGCAAAATTTACTTTTCCAGCAATTCAAATTCAAGCTCTTTATTTTAATTGCTCTTTAATTTTATTGCAAGTAGATGCTAAGATCTAACTAGTAGATCTTAGTACCAAATTTATTTTTTTGCATCATTTAAATTCTATTTTTATTTTTTGACTTCAATTTTTTTCCAAAAATCTTTTTTTTACAAAAATCAAAGATTTCAAATCAAAGCACTGCCTTCCTTGTGGATTCGACCCGACTCATTATTTTTTACCTATTTTTAATTATTTTAAGAAGTTGAATTAAAATGATAAATATGGTGTCTTAATGACAACATCGTGCCCTTATCAAATTTTTGGCACCGTTGCTGGGGAAGGCACGGATATTAATTTTTTTTGATTTTTTTAATTTTTTTGTAAGTAAATTATAAATAAATTTTTATTTTTTTTTTATAAATATTGCTTACTAACTTTTTCTTCTTTATTTTGTAGATTAAAAAAAAGAGAAAAAGAATAAAAATGATTAGGGTAAGGAGGATGCTTTCAATCCAATTTTGTTTGGTGAGATCAATCCTAACCCTAGACCTCTTTTTTTTATTTATTTTATTTTTAAATTAATTTAAAAAATACTCACTTAAATCTAATTAAAAACTTTACGATAAGATTAGAAACCATAACTGCTTAGAGCATGCATCATATTAGTTTTATTTTTATTTTTTTTGGTCACCGCTGGAGACAAGGTAAGCTCTCGAGTTTAAATATGTTTCATGCATCTAATTTAGTTTCATAGAACCCCTTGTCTGAAAATGATTGTGCATATTCATCTTAAATCAAATTAAGGACATAACCCAATTAAACAACATAAGGTGGGGATTTGATCACCCTTCATTAGCCCACAAACAATCAACTAGCATCCTACGTTGATCTAAATCTTTAATTTTAAAATCAATTAGACATCGGCCCTAGGAGTTCAAGCTCAATAGGATAAGAAGCCCTAAGAGTTGAACTGGTTAGGGTTAGTCAATTTGACTGGTGTCTAGGCAAGTGGTTCAGGGATGACTAGGCCCGAAGGAAGGTGATTTATAATTGATTCCATTAGCTTACCTGACCAAGCATAATTGATGTCTAAGATAAGCAATAGAGGAACTCCCACCGACCTTACACTTATCTGGCTAGTTGATTGACCGATTCTTTACCTAGAGGGCTTGAAGGTAACCTTGGCAGTTAGGAGCTATCTAGATCTAGGACAACCCTTTGTCAAGATTGATTGCTAAACTTGATTATTAACTAAACATCAAACCTAATTAAAATTAAATTTTCTCTCTCTTCTTAGCTTTAGGACTTCCTAGGACCTCTTCTTTAGAATTCTTCTTTCTTTTTCTTCTTTTCTCCTCCAAAAATAAAATTAAATAAAAAAATAATTAAAAATTTTAAAAAAATTGAAAAAAAATAAAATAATAATTAAAAAATAAGAAAAAATAATTAAAAATAATTAAAAAAAATTAAAAAAAAATTAAAAAATTAAAAAGTAAAAAAAAATTTAACCACATGGTAGGGTTACACTAATATATGCACGATAGAAAATTATGTTTCTGATCTAGTTGAACCCAACCCTAAAACTGATGACTGAACAATATTGAACTAGATAATCAAATGGCTAAAAATATTAGAGAACCACCTACGCAGATGAAGGAATATTTTATTCCTTCCACTTATAACCCATCAACTTGTATCCAGCTACCAGATATACCTACTATCCATTTTGAAATCAAGTCAACTACAATCCAGATACTCCCACCTTTCTATGGGAACACTAATGAAGATCCCTATAAGCATCTAGATGATTTTTTAGAAATCTACTCTATGGTGAAAATTCAAAATTTAACTAATGATGCCCTTAGATTAATTTTATTTTCTATTTCTTTAAAAGGCAAAGCCAAGTACTGGCTTGGCACAATAGGAAGACCAATCAAAACTTGGGCTGAACTGCAATATGAATTTCTTAAGAAATTTTATCCCATAGGCCAAACTAACACCATGAGATGAGCTATCACTGGATTTGCTCAACTTCCAAGAAAATAAATTTATGAGTCATGGGAGAGACTTAAGGAACTTCTTAGAAAATGCCCACATCATGATGTATCTAAGTGGCAAATAGTTCATACATTTTATGAGGGTTTAGGAGACCAATATAAACAAATGGTAGATGCATCTTATGAAGGTGCATTCATGAACAAGAGTGAGGATGAAGCCTATGCCTTATTTAAAACCTTGAGTGAAAACTCAATCAACCATGCTTCATTATCTTTCTACCAAAAGTGGGCAAAAATTTATGACCCAAACTCTAGTTCTAAGCCTGACTTGAACCAATTAGCTCAGAAATTAGATAAAGTCGATCTTTTTATCCAAAAATTAGATCAATTTCTAAACCTAGGTCAATAATCTCCTATACAATATCAACCACCTTCTAATTATCAGAAGATTTATTTTATTTATGCTAGCCCAACCCATCTAATGAGTGAATGTCCCATGGCTGCATAATTTCTATCTTTTATCCAAGAACAAGTCTAAATTGCTCAAGACTATTTCAAGCCGATTAATGATTCTTTTTTAAACTCATATAATCCAGATTGGAGGAACCACTCTAATTTTTCTTGGATACCCCAATAGACTCAAGCTCAGACCTAAATTTTATCGATTCAAAATTATCAAAATAGGCTCCAATACCAGAACTGTACTTATAATAGAGGTCAGCCTAATCAGTTCACCCAGCCATCATATTACAATCAGTCCTCATATCTACCTCCTCAACAAAATAATCTAGCTGATGATAAATTTAACCAACTTCAACAACTGATCTTAACTCAATAATGATCCATCATCATGCTAGAAGCTTAAATTGGATAATTAGCTGAGTCTAACATGAGGAGAGAACTAGGTCAATTACCGAGCCAACCAATTTTTATAAACAACTTAGCCAATATTCACCAACCACCTGGACCTAATTATCAATTCAATGTCCCACCTAAGAGTTCTCAATCTGAGAATGCTAAAGTAATTTTTGAACTTAGAAATGATAGGATTCTTGAGGACCCATACCAAGACCAGGTGAGTAAGGCTAGTAATGGTGCTAGATAAAATAAAAATTTAGAAAAAGAGGTTAGTACTAAGACTAACCATATAGAAGAATCTGAGCTCGGAATTAGTACTAATGCTGATTCTTATTTAAATAAGATTGATAAAAAAAAAAAAGAGAACAGATGATTTACCCAAGTCCTATAAATATGAGCATTTTAGAAGAACAAATAGGAAAAATTCTTGACAAACAAAGGTCTAAGATTGGGGTCACATCCTATCTTTCCAAAATTAACAATGAATACATCAATAAAGGGATCACAAACAATCTTCCTGAGATTGGCAATCCAACATCATTGGAATTTATCAATCCAATTTTTGACACAGGATAGGTGAGCTGCATTGTATGTGGCTGAAGACAGTAAACTTAGTACTTGTTGAGAGGCAATCCAATATTTAGTTTTCTTACGTCTAATTTTTTTTTTTAGTTTATTTTTTTTTAAGTCATCTTGAATAAAGTTGGAGGGAGAGCTTAAATTTTTAAAGGCATATGCTGGACCAAATATATTGAGTCAGGTGTATTCTTTTCTGTTCTTTATTACATCCTTTATTTTTTTCTCCATTAAGAATAATGTCAATCAAGTTAGGGGGAGAATAAAATTTTTAAAAATTTTTAAAGTCCTCAAAAAAGTTAGTATTTAGCATTTAGACATCTGATTATGCTTAAGAATTGAGTTAAACTAAGCATATATTTAAAAAAAAATTGATATACAGATCAGAGAATTTGTGAGATATTGAGGAATAAAGTATTAAGAAAATTCAATAAAGAGTTAAGTCTAGAACATAAATAATTTTTTTTAAGCAATTTTGATTTTTCCTACCAGCATCAAAGAAAAGTTTACTTTTTATAGGCTTGTGTAGGATAACTATACATTTCTTTCTAAAAAAAATTAAAATAAAATAATTTTTGAGTACTTCTTACTAAATAATCGAGCCTCTTTGCCTAAGCAAGCATTGAGTTTTGCGTCAAAAGATGGAAAGGGCAAAGAAGCTTATTGTAAAGCTAGTCTTAACTCATAGCTTATTTGATTCGAGCTAGTAAGCCTAAGGGATATTTTATACCCAGTACCCTAAAGCCAACTAGTTTGGGAGTCATTAGCCTAAGACTCGCTACATGGATCAAATAGAAAGCTTAAGGGATTATGACACAAAATAGCGGTACAATATTAAAAAAAAAGAGATACATTGATTTTTTACTGAGTAATCGAATCCCGTTGCCTAAGTAAGCAATGATATTCGCATCAAAAAATGGGTAATATGAATTTAAAAAAAAAAGAGTTCACTAAATGAAGGATGGAAGTGATAATACTCTTGTCCATATAAAGTTTAGACAATTTAGAGATAAAGATAGGGATAATTTAGAAAAAATTTAAAAAAGTTGAATGTTCTTCACTTAATTTTTATATTGGCAAGTACTAATACTTCAATGACATACCTCACTTACTCTCTACTGAATATCAATGGCTATTTTGAAATTACTTGGTAAAATTCGAAACTCTAAAGTTAAAAGCTATCTAAAACTAAATTTTTTTTTTACTCGAGGATGAGCAAAGCTTAAGTTGAGAGGTGTGATAAGTACCATAAATTCATCAATAAAAGTATTAATTTATGAATTAATTTATATTTATTTTTAAGAATTAATAATTAATTTATATATATTTTTAAGAAATTAATATTTTTATTAATTAAAAAATAATAAAAATAAAAAATAAAATATTATTATCAATAGAAAGAGATTATTTTTTTGATCATAATGAAATAAATTTAGAGCAAACCCAACTTAAAACAGACCAGATATGAATTTTCAAAGAAATAAAAGAAATAAAAAAAATTAATTAAATTTAGCTCAATCGGCACGCTCAGCCAAGCCAGCGCGCTAAGCCAAGCCACTGAAAGTAGCTTAGCTGATGCATCCAGCCCAGCCAGCATGCCAACTAAGCCAACCCAGACGAGAAGCCAGCCCATGCGCACCAGGCCCGCCAGCCCATAAGCCCAGTGCGGCCCATTCCTTCTCTTGTACTGACGTCAAGCTGACATCAGAATCCTATGCGGTCTACCATGAACTGCTTGATAGCGTGGAAGGCATAGATCCTTAAAGGGTCTACGAATTATCTTACGGGGTCTACAGGGGTAGTATCGTAATATAAGGCAGTGCAGTAGGCATTGATTCGGTGTAGTGTGCGGTACATTCGGTCTACATGGTCTAGTGCCACAGTGCATGCATGATCAAGCAGCTAAGGATGTTCCCAGTGTTGATCAGATGATTGCAATTAAATCCAAATCTGATTTAGTTTCAAATTACATCTGGATGATGATCCAATGATAGCGCTTAAACCAGGAGATGATCCAACGGTCTAGGAAGCTTCCGGCTTGATTAAAACACCCAGAATGCGATCAACAATTAGATTTCTCTCATCAAAGCTCCATCGAATGGCCAGGAGACATTTCGACTTGATCTGAGCTTTTAAAGCTCGATTTTTGGGATTTTTGGAGCCATTTGATCAAGATCCGACGACCAGAACTTACGAAATTGCATAGAATTCGATCTAGGGACTCTTTTTATTCGATTTTCATCAAAATTTCATTGTTTTTGATAATGAAAAATCCTCTTAATCCCATATTGCCTGTAAGAAAGGATCTCCGGCACTCCTAACTCTATAAATAGGACCCCTAGGCCTTCAAATCAAGTTATCTTCGGTCAAGGTGAAGCCTTGGTGATAAGTATAATAAATTCATCAATAAAAGTATTAATTTATTAATTAATTAATATTAATTTTTAAGAATTAATAATCAATTTATATATAATTTTTGAAAAATTCATATTTTTATTAATTAAAAAATTAATTTAAAAATAATAAAAAAATAATAAAAATTAAAAAATAAAATTTTATTATCAATAGAAAGAGCTCATTTTTATGATCACAACAAAATAAATTTCAAGTAAAACGGAGCTAAAATGAAAAAGATATGAATTTTGAAATATATAAAATAAATAAAAATTAAATAAAAAAAAGAAAATAGCTCAGCCGGCTCCGTAAGCCGAGCCACCAAGCCAACCCAAGCCATCAAGCCGACTCAGCCGTTGAAGCCATCAGCCGGTCAACGATCTAGGCATGGACCGCCAGCTCAGTAAATTCCGGTGAATCAGAGATTGCCACGTGGTGGACCTAGACCCCTTAAGGGTCTACAGAAATTTATCGCGGCTCACAAGGGTAATTTAGTCTTTTCATCCGACAACAACGGCGCTGATTGGTTGCGGTGTGCGGTGCGGCCGGTCCACGTGGTCCATGGGAATAGTTATTGCGCGATCGGATGGATGTGGTTGTTTGCGGTCAGGATCGGACGGCTGTGGTTGCTTCCGAATTTTATTCGGATACAAACATCACGCGGATCACCATCGGACGACAGCGCTCGATCCAGGCGATGATCCGACGGTCCAAAATGCTGCCGGCAGTGATCAAGACTCTGAAGCATGATTTGCGGTCAGATTTCCTCGATCAAGTGCGATCCAACGGCCAGAATTTAATCCGACCCGATCTGAGCTTATCTGCATCCGATTTTGATGATTTTTGGACCGTTGGATTCCTGTTGAACGGCTGGATTTTATCAGATTTATCAGAGTCATATCTGAGCTATTTTGATTCAAATTTTATCCAAATTTCTTTATATTTTTACGATTACAAAGGCTATTAGTCCCATATTGCCTTTAGAAAAAATATCCAGCCCTCCTAGCTCTATAAAAAGGACCCCAGGCCATCAAAAATTGATATCTCCGATCAAGGTGAAGCTTTGGTACAGGGCGAAGCCAGGCTATGGGTTAAAGGCTGCTTCGAAGCAACGGGTGCTGAGAAGAAGAGCCGAGCTTCTACACCATCTTTCTGCCAATGCCGATCCAAGATCAGAGATCAGGCTATTTTATTTTTTTTACATTCTATGTATTTAAATTCTAAAATTTTAATTAATAAAAATTTTATTTTTATATTTTAATTTCTTACTTTTTATTTTTATTGTAATTTAATTTCTACATTTTAATTATTACTTTTTATTTTATTGCAAGTAGATGCTAAGATCTAACTAATAGATCTTAGTACCAAATTTAAATTTCTGCACCTTTTAATTTTTATTTTCAATCTTCCGACTTCAGTTTTTATTTCAAAAATTCAAATCATTTTCTTTTTCTTCTCAAAAAAATCAAAGATTTCAAATCTAAAAATACTACCTTCCCTGTGGATTCGACCCGACTCATTACTATCTACGCAATTTTAATGATTTTAAGAAGTCGGATTAAACTGATAAACACGGTGTCTTAACGACAACATCGCATTCCTATCATGTTTTTGGCGCCATTGCTGGGGAAGGCACGGATATTAAATTTTTGATCTCTTTGATTTTTCTATAAATAAATTATAAATAAAATTTTTATTTTCTTACTAATTTTTTTTATTATTTTGTAGGAAAAGAAAAAAAGAATAAAAAGAATCAGAAGTTTTGCCTGGTGAGATCAATCCTAACCCTAATTCTCTTTTCTTTTTATTTATTTATTTATTTATTTTATTTTATTTTTTTAAATTAATTTAAAAAAAAATATCCATTTAAACCTAATTAAAAGCCTCATGATAAGATTAGAAACCCTAACTATTTAGAGCATGCATCATATTAGTTTTATTTTTATTTTTATTTTTTTGGTGATTGCTGGAGGCAAGGTAAGCCTTTTAGAATACAATTAGTTACATGCATCTAGTTTAAATTGCATAGAACCCTTTGATTGAATTTTTTTTTTTTTTGCATATCATATTAAATCAAATTAAGGGCACAACCCAATTAAACAAGATAAGGTGGGGATTTGATCACCCTTCCTTAGCCCACAAACAACCAACCAACATCCTGCATTGACCTAAGCCTTTAATTTTAAAATCAATTAGACATCAACCCTAGGAACTCGAGCTCAATAGGATAAGGAATCCAAAGAGTTGAACCGGGTTAGGATAAGTTAATTTGACTGGTGTCTAGGAAAGTGGTTCAGGGACGACTGCGCCCGAAGGAAGGTGGTTTCTAATTGGTTCCGTTCGCTTACCTGGCCAAGCACAATTGGTGTCTAAGGCAAGCAACGGGGGGACTCCCACCAACCTTACACTTACCTGGCCAGTTGATTGGCTAATCCTACACTTGGAGGGCTTGAAGGTGACCTTGGCAGTTAGGAGCTGTCTAGATCTAGGATAACCCTTAGTCAGGATTGATTGACCAACTCGATTGCTAACCAACATCAAACCTAATTAAACCTAATTCTTCTCTTTCTTCTTAATTCTAGGACTCTTTAGGACCTCTTCTTTAGAACTCTTCTTTCTTTAAAAATAAAATAAAATAAAATAAAATAAAAATTAAATTAAACTAACTAAAAAAAATATTAAAAATAATAATTAAATTAAATTAAATTAAATTAAAATTAATAAATAAAAAAAATTAATTTATAATAAAATAAAAATAATTAAAAAAAATATTAAAATTTTTTTTTTGAACCACACATTAGGGTTGCACTAATATATGTATGGTAGGAAATCATTTTTTCTAATTTAGTTGAACTTAATTGAATGGTTGATTCACATTAAACATAATAATCAAATGGCTAATATGAATCTAATAGTCCAAAAATTAGATAAAGTTGACCTTCTTGATCAGAAAATAGATCAACTCCTAACCCTAGGTCAACAATCTCCTAATTATCAGGAGAATTATTCAATCTGTGCTAGTCCAACCCATCATGTAAGTGAATATCCTATGACTGCACAGTTTCCATATTTTATCCAAGAACAAGTTCAAGCTACTCAAGGATACTCCAAATTGATTAATGACCCATTTTCAAATTCATATAATTCAGATTGGAGTAACTTTAATTTTTCTTGGACAACCCAACAGACTCAGGCTCAGACCCAAATTTTACTTGAGCAAAATTATCAAAATTATGCCTATAATAATGGTCAGCCTAGTCAGTTTAACCAGCCATCATATTATAATCAGCCTTCATACCCACCTCCTCAACAGACCAATCTAGCTGATGATAGATTTAACCAACTTCAACAATTAATTCTAACTCAACAGCAATCTATCGCCAGACTAGAAGCTCAAATAGGATAATTAGTTGAGTCTAACATGAGGAGAGAACTAGATCAACTACCGAACCTACCAATTTTAAATAACCCACCTAATGACTACCAACCACCTGGATTAAATTATCAATCTAATGTTTCATCTAAGAATCTTCAATTTGAGAATACCAAAGTAATTCCTGAACTTAAAAGCTATAGGATTCTTATGGACCCATACCAAGACCAGGTGAGAGAGGCTAGTACTGATGCTAGCCAAAATGAAAATTTAGAGAAACTGGTTAGTACTGAGACTAACCACATAGAAGAACCCAAGCCAGGAATTAGTACTGATGCTAGTTCCAATTTAAATGAGATAGAAATAGAGAAAAAGAGAATAGATGATTTGCCCGAGACTTATAAACCTAATATCCTATTCCCTTCAACCCTAGAAGTTGGTTCTTCTTATAAAAATCAAAAGGCATGTAATGAAATGTCAATGAAGTTGTTTAAGCAGGATCACATTAATTTACCTCCAGAATTAAAACCGCCTTTAGTCACCATTCTAGCATCTATTGAATCAAACTTAACTCCTAAAACTCCATTCATGAGCATTTTAGAAGAACAAATAGGAGTAATTCTTAATAAACATGGGTCTGAGAATGGAATCATAAAATATATCCCAAAAATTAATAGTGAATATATCAATAATGGGATTAAAAATCAACATCAACTTTCTGAGATTGGCAATCCAAAACCATTGGAATTTGTCAATCCAATATTCGACATAGGATAGTGAGCTACATTGTGTCTGGCTGAAGACGGTAAACTTAGCGCTTGTTGGGAGGCAACCCAATATTTAGTTTTTATCTAATTTATCTTATTTTCTTTTTAGGATAATTTGAATAAGTTGGAGGGAGAGCTCAAATTTGTAAAGGCATGTGCTGGACCAAAAAAATAAAATAAAATAAAAAAATAAATAAATAAATAAATAAATAAAATATAGGTGTATTCTTTCATTTTTTTATTACATCCTTTATTTTTTCTTCTTCTCCATTGAGGACAATGTCGATTAAGTTGGGGGGAGAGAAAAATAAAAATTTTAAAATTTTAAGTCCTCGAAAAAGTTAGTATTTAGTATTTAGATACCTGATTATGCTTAAGAATCGAATTAAACTAAGAATTTTAAAAAAAAAAATTGATGCACAGATTAGAGAATCTATGAGATATTGAGGAATCAAGTATTAAGAAAATTCAATAAAGAGTTAAGTTCAGAACATAATTTTTTTTTCTTGGAGCATTTCTAATTATTTCTACTAGCATCAAAGAAAAGTCTACTTTTTATAGGCTTGTGTAAGGTAACTATACATTTCTTCATATAAAAATTTATTTTAATAAAATAGTTTCCAAGTACTTCTCACTGAGTAACCGGACCTCTTTGCCTAAGCAAGCATTGAGTTTCGCGTCAAAAGGTGGGAAGGGCAAAGAAGCTCGTTGTAAAGCTAGTCTTAACTCGTAGCCTATTTGATTCGAGCTAGTAAGCCCGAGGGGTATTCTATACCTAGTGCCCTAAAGCCAACTGGTTTGGGAGTCATTGGCCCAAGACTCGCTACATGGATCAAATAGAAAGCTTAAGGAGTTAAGACACTCAATAGTGGTACAACGTTAAAAAAAAAAAAAAAAAAAAAAAGAAACATTGGTTTTCCACCGAGTAACCGGGTCCCGTTGCCTAAGTAAGCAATGATATTCACATCAAAAAGTGGGCAATGTGAAAATAAAAATTAATAAATGAAGGATGAAAGTAGCAATACACCTGCCTATATGAAAGTTTAGACAAATCAGAGATAAAAGTGGAATAATTTAGAAAAAGTTCTAAAAAATTTATTGTTCTTTACTTAATTTTTCTATTGATAAGTATTAATACCCTAATGATATATCTCATTTAAGCTCTACTAAATATCAATGGCCATTTTGAAAATTGCTTAGGTAAAATTCGAAACTCTAAAGTTAAAAGATATTTAAAACTAAATTCTTTCTTTACTCGAGGACGAGCAAAGCTTAAGTTGGGGGGTGTGATAAGTATAATAAATTCATCAATAAAAGTATTAATTTATCAATTAATTGATATTAATTTTTAAGAATTAATAATCAATTTATATATAATTTTTGAAAAAATTCATATTTTTATTAATTAAAAAATTAATTAAAAAATAATAAAAAATAATAAAAATTAAAAAATAAAATTTTATTATCAATAGAAAGAGCTCATTTTTTTGATCACAATGAAATAAATTTCAAGTAAAACAGAGCTAAAATGAAAAAAGATATGAATTTTGAAAGATATAAAATAAATAAAAATTAAATAAAAAAAAAAGAAAATAGCTCAGCCGGCTCCGTAAGCCGAGCCACCAAGCCAAGCCAAGCCATCAAGCTGACTCAGCCATTGAAGCCATCAGCCGATCCACGATCTAGGCGTGGACCGTCAGCTCAGCAAATTTCGGCGAATCAGAGATTGCCACGTGGTGGACCTAGACCTCCTTAAGGGTCTACAGAAATTTATCGCAGCTCACAAGGGTAATTTAGTCTTTTCGTCCGACAACAGCGGCGCTGATTGGTTGCGGTGTGCGGTGCGGCCGGTCCACGCGGTCCATGGGAACAGTTATTGCGCGATCAGACGGATGTGGTTGTTTGCGGTCAGGATCGGACGGCTGTGGTTGCTTCCGAATTTTATTCGGATACAAACATCATGCAGATCACCATCGGACGGTAGCGCTTGATCCAGGCGATGATCCAACAGTCCAGAATGCTGCCGGCGGTGATCAAGACTCCCGAAGCACGATTTGCGGCCAAATTTCCTCGATCAAGCGCGATCCAACGGCCAGAATTTAATCCGACCCGATCTAAGCTTATCTGCATCCGATTTTGATAATTTTTGGACCATTGGATTCCTGTTGAATGGCTAGATTTTATTAGATTTATCAGAGTCATATCTGAGCTATTTTAATTCAAATTTTATCCAAATTTCTTTATATTTTTATGATTACAAAGGCTATTAGTCCCATATTGTCTTTAGAAAAAATATCCAGCCCTCCTAGCTCTATAAAAAGGACCCCAGGCCATCAAAAATTGATATCTCCAATCAAGGTGAAGCTTTGGTATAGGATGAAGCCAGGCTATAGATTAAAGGCTGCTTCGAAGCAACGGATGCCGAGAAGAAGAGCCGAGCTTCTACACCATCTTTCTGCCAATGCCGATCCAAGATCAGAGATCAGGCTATTTTATTTTTTTTACATTCTATGTATTTAAATTCTAAAATTTTAATTAATAAAAATTTTATTTTTATATTTTAATTTCTTGCTTTTTATTTTTATTGTAATTTAATTTCTGCATTTTAATTATTACTTTTTATTTTATTGCAAGTAGATGCTAAGATCTAACTAATAGATCTTAGTACCAAATTTAAATTTCTGCACCTTTTAATTTTTATTTTCAATCTTCCGACTTCAGTTTTTATTTCAAAAATTCAAATCATTTTCTTTTTCCTCTCAAAAAAAATCAAAGATTTCAAATCTAAAAACACTACCTTCCCTGTGGATTCAACCCGACTCATTACTATCTACGCAATTTTAATGATTTTAAGAAGTCGGATTAAACTGATAAACACGGTGTCTTAACGACAACATCGCGTTCCTATCACTTGGTATAGGTGGAAGCCAAGCTTTGGGTTTATGGTGGCTTCAAGGCAATAGGTGTCGAGAGGAAGAGCTAGTCTACGCTATCTTCATGCCGATGCCGATCCGAGATCAAGATCACTTCTACTTTTTATTTATTTTTATTTTTTTTAAATTTCATGTATTTAAATTTTGAACTTTTAATTAATGTAAAATTTACTTTTCTAGCAATTTAAATTCAAGCTCTTTATTTTTATTGCTCTTTAATTTTATTGCAAGTAGATGCTAAGATCTAACTAGTAGATCTTAGTACCATTTTTTTTGCATCATTTAAATTCTATTTTTATTTTTCTACTTCAATTTCTTTTCAAAAAATCTCTCTTTCTCTTTTACAAAAATCAGATTTCAAATCAAAGCACTACCTTTCCTATGGATTCGACCCAAGTCACTACTTTCTATCTATTGTTAATTATTTTAAGAAGTCGGATTAAACTAATAAATATGGTATCTTAACGACAATATCGTGCTCTTATCAACTGCTAAATGCCAACAAGCATTTGAGGAGCTGAAAAGTTATCTTGGCTCACCTCTCTTATTGGCCAAGCCTGAATCTGGAGAAGAATTATTTCTTTATCTAGCGATCTCCCGAGCAGCCCTTGCAGCAGTCCTACTCAAAGAAGAAGCTAAAGTGTAACGATCGGTCTACTATATAAGATGAGTTTTGAGGGACATCGAGACCAGGTATACTAAGCTAAAAAAACTAACTTATGCTCTGTTGATTGTAGCCCGGAGGCTTCAACCCCACTTTTAGGGGCATACAATATCGTTCCTCACTGATCAACCAATCAAGATAGTTTTTCATCGAATAGACTCCAGAAGAATAGCAAAACGGACAGCTGAGCTTATAGAGTTTGACATCAACTTCCAACCTTGGCCATCAGTCAAAGTCCAAATATTGGTAGACCTTTTAGTGGAATGCACCATTCAGGATGAAGCCGAACTTGAGCAAAGTGAGACCAATGTCTCGTGGTTGTAGCCAAACCTTCCTGAAGAAAGAGTGGACCTTTCTGAAGGTTTCTGTGTAACACCCTACCTCTGAATCTGGGTGATGGTGCCACAGCCCACCCTTATCTAAAGGTTAAGGGGATTTCTATGCTATAACTAAGTTGCAATATCATTTAAACTTGCTAAACCTGCTAAAACAAATATCTTAATTTAACTTATCAGTTCACATAAACAACCTCAGAGTTCCAAGTTATAAATCCATGCTTTATTCATATGTTCTAGTCATCAAATGATTCTTTTAATACACACTTTCTTAAAACACTAAAAAAAATACATATAACAATTTTGATACATCTCAAAATACTCTCATTTAAAGTTTCAATACTCTCAAAATACTCTACTAAAGGTGCTGATACGCAGGCTGGTGCAATCCTTCGAGCTAAGCTACTCCATAACTGTAGATAAAAAATGTGAGGGGTGAGACTTGGGAGGTCTCAATGAGTGTGCATCCATCTAACAATGGGAAGTAGATAGCTATAATCATCATAATATTTTATACAACATGCTATTAATAAGCTTTCAAATATTTGAAAATGAACATAAATAGCTTCACATAAATGATTCTTTGAAACACAAATCAATCATTTATCTTTCATCATCCGAAGGCAATACACTCCCAAGAGTGGACTACTTCAGTGAACAACTAGTTTTATCTTCACTCCGACAACACACTCCTATAGGGTGCCTTATGAGCAACCTATCCTTTTCCTAAGGACAACACACTCTCAGAACATTCCTACAAGTAGCCTATCAAAGTATTATCAGGACAATACAAATTTTATTCAGACAACACACTCTTGTAGCATTCCTTATGAGCAGCCTACCTTTTCACCAATAGGACAACACACTCTCAAGGAATCCCTACAAGCGGCCTATCTAAATTACCATCACCATAAGGACAACACACTCTCATAGGTTATACCATTCCCATGAGTGGCCAATCCTTAATATCATTGGGACAACACACTCTCTAGGTACACCATTCCTAAGAGCAGCCTGCCCATGATTACCACATCATTAAGCCTCATGGCACATAAACAAAAATTTACCATGCAAGAGATGAAACCACATAAGATATCACTGTATAACTTATTTACAATTATCAAAGCCATATAAGAGATCACTAAGAAGCATGTTTAAAATCACTAAAACTATGTATACATATACTTGCTTATAAAATATACAAAAGCTGTTCAAAAATTATTTCTTATTTCAATGGTTCTCAAACCATATATATGAAATTAGAATAAGCTGCAGAGTATCAACAGAATATCTTACTTTTTAAATAATATTTTTACTTAGCAAAGTATAGTGAAAATACCATAGATAGATGGAAATCCACTCACCTCAATAGGCTACTAGCTAAATGGCTTATTGAAGCACCTGTTCAACTCTTTTTCTTTTTCTCAAACTGTTAAATACTACTGCTACAGAACCAGCTCCTTTCTTCTTCTAACAATAGCAAATGTTCTTCCTTCCAATCAGTCTATAGTAAAATCATTTCTTTTCCTATTAAATGTTGAAAAATGTGTCCTAAAGTTAATCATCTAAGTGGTAGATGATTGAAATTAGTATATAAATTATCTAATAATAATAGTTATTTGGCTGATTCATCATTAAAGTTCTATCTTCATTAAATGAACTCCTAAATTATGATGAAGTCCTTAGAACCATAATTAATCGATAAAGAAGAATTTATTGGATGGTTTTTAAACTGCTCACGATCAAATGATAAGTTATTAATAAGGACGATAACTTATCGAGTGTAGGTCATTGTATGCCATATGCGTTGGTTGTCCTCGTAACCAAGTGATGTGAAGACACTAGTATGGCATTCAGGTGAGATGTAGGAGTACATCTGCATTGAACGTGACCAATATAGCACTCTACTGTCAAGAGTAGCTAGCTAGGGCCAATGGATATAAGTGTTCCTCCGATCTGAGATCACCATGGTGACTTCCAAGCAACTTACTGTACTTTGATGTCAGACTATCTGTATTTCTAATATAGGTTCGAAAGATTTTTTGGTACAATCAAGTACTTATAAAGTTGGTGTATGAGTCCAGATAGGATTGACCACTCCTGATTAACTTGAGGAAGAGAATGACTCACTATATTTTAATTTAGTAAAACCTAGACCTTGATAATCCTCGTGAGGTGTCATGAGATTTACAAAATTTTGAGACAAACAGAGATGACTTGTATGAGTGTTTGATAGCATACACGAAGTCATCTTGAGCATTACTAATCAAAGAGATGAATTATATGATAACCATGGGCCAGGGATCTAAAAATATTGCTTTGCATACATTCGACCTATCCGAATGTCGGAAACCATTACTAGATGGTTACTTTGATTGATACAAAAATTGATTTCTATACTACCGACTTAGGTTTGAACTTATGGGGTCACACACATTAGAGACTATAACCTAATTAGATGGTTAATCATCGATTGAAAATTGTTCTAAGGTCAAATGATCAATACGATTGAAGTTTGACCTAATGCAAGTATTGCAGGAGGATCGATTAATAATTGGACTGCTATTTGGCTTAATTTGATTGAGTAATTAGGCTGAGATTAAGTCTAATTGAATTAGATTCAATTAAAATTAGTTTGGACTTAATTAAATTAAGTCTAGTTGGTTTATTGGATAAGCCAATTGCAAGAAAGAATAATTTTTTGTTTGACTAGAACTTGGATGCACCTAATTAACTTAGGATTTAAATTAGATTTTAATCTTAATTTAATCTAATTTAATTAAACTTCTAGTTGGACTAGGATCATCTTTAATTAGATTACATTTAATCTGATTTAAATAAAATTTAAATTGAGTTCAACACTATGTTGATCTAGTTAAATAAGAGGAGTCCTAGTTGGACTGGGACACTCTCTCTTACGCCTAAGAAAGCCCATGCCCATCGAATGTTTTCTATGTTTATGTGAAACATTCTATGCCTAAGAGCTTCTGCACGCCCCACATATCTGATGTTTTGGAATATGTTTTGACTTGTTGAAAACTAGAAGGAGGTTAGGATTAGTTTCCTTCTTGATAGAGTCCAAGATCTCTCAAACTTCCTCCCCTCTCTTGCACACATTTTCTCTACACCTTCCAGATGTTGTGCACCCCTTTTAGTTTTCTTTTGTATGTGGAATCAGATATGCTCACACCAAAAATCAAGGAAGGGGCGTCCAAGAGTTGGACGCCCCATAGAAGTCCATATAAGACTAGGTTTGACCTAGTCTTCCTTATCAAATTGGGGTGCCTCCTATGAGATGGTTTGAGGACGTGATAAATCTCAAAAAATTCATGAAAAGCCTGAGGAAAAGGAGGAGAAGGCATGATAGTTTTGGGATGCCAAGACTCTTGGAAGAGGGCCTTTCTTTTGGACATCAAACATTGATGTCTTGATGAAGACAAGGTAAGAGAAGATTGTCTTCTCTTATATTTTTCTTTTATGTTTCTCTCTTCTTATTTTATATGTAATTTTTCTATGATAAAAATTTAAGAGAGAGAAAGTGAGATGGCATGGGGATCCATGCTTTAAGGTGTTGGAGCATAGTAATCATCTTTGGACATGATCTGATCATATCCTGATGAGAGAAGAAGAAGAGAAGAACGTCTTCTCTTAGGGTTTCTTGGAGAACCCTTCTTCTCCATAATTTTGTAGAAATTTTCTATGATAAAATAAGAGATATTAGATCTAAAAATATGAAAAAAAATTTAGAGGAGAAGGTCTCCTCTTGTCCTAACATAGAGATATTTTTAGGACATTAATCATTGATGTCCTGAAAGAGAAGATCTATCTTCTCTTAGGGTATTTTTTCTTTATTTTATTTTTTGATTTTTGGAAGATCCAAGGATTGAATTTCTCTCTTATTCCTTCTCATGTTCTTCATCTCTTGGAGTATCCAAGAGATTCGAAAAATATGTATTTGATTAACCATCAGGAGGGATCCGCGAGATGCTAGCACTTCGAGTGAATTTTCATTCGATGAACCTCCGATCTGTATTGTAGGCTCGTATTGATCATCTATAGAGATCAGACATATGTGCGGCTCCAGAAACAACAACAAAAATCAATTATGAAGTTTTCGACCCATGCAAAGGTTAGAGATATGATCTCTTGGTGACCTAGATGTGATCTAGGGTTTGATCTAGAATTGTTCTAAATCTAAGTATTGATTTGATCAATATTAATTATACTTAATTTATTTTTAAATTTATATTTACATCATGACATGTTATAGATCTTTGATATAGAATTTTATAATTTGATTACATGCATATTATAGATTAAACTATCTAATCTACTTTTTTTACTATTTTAATTTTGAAAAAAATTTAAAATCTATGCATGAAATCTGCATGTTTACCAACAGTGGTATCAGAGCATCTAGATTCTTTTTTAACATATTTATGTATGCTTAAGAATAAATTTAAAAATTATAATTAATTAAAGATCGCACATACTACCATAAGGTTGTCCTGTTGTAAAGTTAACTCCTTACAATGAAAAGGTTGTCATAGTATGTGCTGATCTAAATCTGAATCATGAATTATTTAGATTAGATCTAAGAAAATTTATGATTTAATTTTTTGATTTGAATCTAAAATTAGGTAGATATTAGATGTATTTTAGATTATGTAGATTAGATCTAAATAATATCAGAATTGCACATACTACCATAAGGTTGTCTTGCTGTAAGGTTTACCCCTTGCAGTGGAAAGGTTATCCTAGTATGTACTGATCCAAGAAATCTAAATCATAAATATGTTAGATAAGATCTAAAATAATTTATGATTTATTTATAAATTTTAAATCTAATATTAATTGATTTATGATCTAATTTTGTTCATTTAGATAAGATCTATATGATATGTTTCATTTTCTAGATCTAGATCTTGATGATACATATGTTGATATGTAGTTTTTAGTTTTGAATACAGTTTGAACATATATGACATACTTATTTTGTAGAATTTTAAATTATGAACTTACTTTTTGCAAAACCCTAGATTTGAAATCCTAGGACATGATCTAAATAATGAAATAAATCAGATCTAAAATCATATATTGAATATGATTCAATGTAAATTATTTATAATTTAAAAATATTTCAAATATAAAATCAAAAACTAGTTCTGAGGTTCCATAAACCTAAACCCATAAGCCTTAAACTTAATTGAGAATTAAGTGATTGTTTAGGATCTAAGTATTAAAAATTGTCCCAAAGCCAATCATCAGTCTGTTGATGGTTGAGATATTATAATTAATTTATTAATTAATAAAAAAATATTTTGATATTTTTTTCATCATAAGTTTACATCTTCTAATGAACTCCATTGTTATGATGAAATTTTTAGGACTATTTAGTTTTAATAAAGAGAGGATTTATCGATTAGTCCTTAAATTTGTTCATGATCAAATGATAGGCTGTTAATTAGGATGACGACGTTTATCGAGCATAGATCGCTATATGCCATATAGGTTGATTGTCCTCTTAACCAAAAAATGTGGAGATATTGGTATGGCATACAGATGAGATGTATGATTACATCATCATTGAACGTGACTAACTTCAGAGTATTCTACTGTTGAGAATATCTCTGATGGGATATAGGTATAAGTATCTCTTAGACTTGAGATCACCCTAGTGACTTGCAAGCAACTCACTGTACTTTGGTATCAGACTAACTAAATTTCTAATTCAGCAACAAAAGGCTTTTGGGCATAGTCAAGTACTTGTGAAGTTGAAGTATGATCAAGATGGAATTGACCACTCCAAGAGTTGGAGAAGAATGTATCACTGTATTTTATATAGCAAAATCTTGGCCAGGATAATCCATCAGATGGATTTGATATTTTAAAATATAATATGGACAATCTAATTAGAGTTGATAGTTGAACTCTGATATATCCTACGAGCATTGTGGTCAAGGAGATGAATTATATGGAAACTATATCCGCATAGGTTCTAAGGATGGTGTTCTACCTCTTCGACCCATCCGACCGTCGGGTATCATTGTTAGATGGTCACTTTGATTGATATAAAAATTTATTTCTATACTACCAACTTAGATTCAGACTTATGAGGTCACATACATTAGAGTTTATAATCTGATCGGATGGTTGATTAATGATTAAGAATTATTCTAGGGTTAAACAATCAATACGATTGGTATTTAACCTAGTGCAAGTGTTACAGAGAATTGAATAGTAATTGGATTGCCAATTAGATTAATTTGATTAAGTCAATAGGTTGAGATTAAGTCTAATTAAATATAATTTAATTAAATTTGATTTGGACTTGATTGGATCAAGTTCAATTGGTTTATTGGATAAGCCAAGTGCAAGAAAAAGAACCAGTCCTTGTCTCTAGGACTCGGATTAATCTAATTTTCTAATTTGATTAAAAAATAAATCAAAATTAAATTTAATTTAATATAATTTAATTAAGTTCTTAAATGGGTTATGGTCTTATTTAATTAGATTGGTTTAATCTTAATTTTATTTGATTAAAAGATCTTATTTGACCAAGTCAAAATAGGAGTCCTAGTGTGACTAGGACTCCCTATCTCCTTACGCCACCTTGGTTCCACGCCCCCCATACCTATATTTTAGATATTTTTTATGGAAAATCTCTTTCTTCCTGATTTCCACACCCCCTTTCTCCCTCTAAGTTATATTTGGAAGTTAGGTTGAAGACCAAGTCAAAGGAGGAATTGGTTTTGCTTGGGATTCTATGAGATAGAATCCTTATTGACCAAAACATCTTCCCTTGAGTGCCACCCTCTCTTTTAACTAATTCTTCTCTTATTCTATGAAATTAATCTCCTTTTTTGTGTGCCCTCCCTTTCTGGTCCATGCAAAAAATTATGGAGGAGGCGCCCAACTCTTGGGCGCCCCAACAACTTCCCATGTTTGGATATTCCTAGTCTAGGAATTTGACCTAACTTGGACTCTTCTTTTTCTCTATTTATTGGATGAATTTTATTTTAATTTTTTTATAAAATATAGAGCTTTGGGAGAGGTTTGGGGTGTGCAAAAATAAAAGGAAGAGGATCCTTGGGCATGGGAGTTCCATAGGCACCAAACTAGGTGTCTAGGTGAGAGAAAAAAGAAGAAGAAGCGGGTCTTCTTCTAGGGCTGTTTTATTTTCAATTTCTCCTCTTTTTTTTTAAGTTTTTTTGAGAGAGTATCAGATCAGAAATCTCTCATCTTTCTTCTCATATTTTGAAGAATCCAAATTTCGAAGAAAGGAGCATCGGATTGACCATCGAAGAAGGATCAGTACAATACTAACATGTTGTGCTGATTTCCTGCATCGGACTTCAGATCAGAGATCATAGGCTCGTGTGGATGACTCCTAGAGGCCGGATGCATGTGCAGCTCATGACTTCATCCTCAAACCTAGATCAATAAGTTAGAACATCAAAACTTGCTCAGATAATAGATCTGATCTATAAACTTCATACCTACATTTGATGTAGTGTAGATCTAGGTTGATTTGATCAATCTTTTTCTTTCTTATTTAATTTTAATTTTTGATTTAATATCATGCCTTAATCATATAATAGATCTAAGATCTAAAAATTTACATGATTATTTAAATAAATTTTTGATTTATTTAAGTCTTCCGCTGCAAGATCTTGAAAAAATTTTAAGATCTACCTGTGAAATCCTAGATCTGGTTCCTTCAATTAGTATCAGAGCCTAGGTTCTTATTACATGATTTTTTATGCATATCTAGATTATTTCTTAGATTAAATCTAATTTATAATCTAATTATTAAATTTAAAATAAAAAACTAAATAAATAAAAAAAATAAAATATTTTAGATTGCATGGACCGCCATAAGGTTGTCTTACTGTAAGATTTATCCCTTATAGTAAATAGGTTGTCCTAGTACATGCTGATCTAAAATATTGATCATAAAATTTTAGATTAGATCTAAAAGATTTTATGATCTAATTAAAAATATTTTAATCTGATTTCAATCATCATAAATGTGTTAGATTTGATCTAGGGAGATTTATGATTGATTATTATTGAAACTATTTCAATTACATGAACCTATTTAGATTAGATCTAAAATAGTTTTATGTTTATTTTACTTGCATATTAATTATGAATCAAACATGCAACTTGATTGATAGAATCATGTCATAAAAATATTTTATAAATATGAAAATCATTTTTGAAAAGTCGAACCCCAACCCTCAGCCCAAAACTTAATTGAGAATTAAGAAGTTGATTGATTAGAATCTAGGATTGTAAATTGAAGATCCTAAGACAAATCATAACACATTGGGTTAAATAGGTTAGTGGAGATTAGGTCTGATAAGTATAATAAATTCATCAATAAAAGTATTAATTTATCAATTAATTGATATTAATTTTTAAGAATTAATAATCAATTTATATATAATTTTTGAGAAATTGATATTTTTATTAATTAAAAAAATTAATTAAAAAATAATAAAAAATAATAAAAATTAAAAAATAAAATTTTATTATCAATAGAAAGAGCTCATTTTTTTGATCACAACGAAATAAATTTCAAGTAAAACGGAGCTAAAATGGAAAAGATATGAATTTTGAAAGATATAAAATAAATAAAAATTAAATAAAAAAAAGAAAACGGCTCAGCCGGCTCCGTAAGCCGAGCCACCAAGCCAAGCCAAGCCATCAAGCCGACTCAGCCATTGAAGCCATCAGCCGGTCCACGATCCAGACATGGACCGCCAGCTCAGCAAAATCCGGCGAATCAGAGATTGCCACGTGGCGGACCTAGACCCTTAAAGGGTCTACAGAAATTTATCGCGGCTCACAGGGCAATCTGGTCATTTCACTCGGCGACAGAAGCGCTGATTGGCTGCGGTGTGCGGTGCGGCCGGTCCATCCGATCCATGGGAATAGTAATTGCGCGATCGGACGGCTGCGGTTGATTGCGGTCATGATCGGACGGCGGTGGTGATTTCCAGGCTTGATTCAAATTCTATTAAGCGATCTGGCGCGATCCAATGGCCAGAAAACCAAGTGATGAAGATCTGACGGTCCAGAATGCTGCCGGCGGTGATCAAGACTCCCGAAGCATGATTTGCGGCCAGATTTCCTCGATCAAGCGCGATCCAACGGCCAGAATTTAATCCGACCCGATCTGAGCTTATCTGCATCCGATTTTGATGATTTTTGGACCGTTGGATTCCTGTTGAACGGCTGGATTTTATCAGATTTATCAGAGTCATATCAGAGCTATTTTGATTCAAATTTTATCCAAATTTCTTTATATTTTTACGATTACAAAGGCTATTAGTCCCATATTGCCTTTAGAAAAAATATCCAGCCCTCCTAGCTCTATAAAAAGGACCCCAGGCCATCAGAAAATCAATATCTCCGATCAAGGTGAAGCTTTGGTACAGGGCGAAGCCAGGCTATGGGTTAAAGGCTGCTTCGAAGCAACGGGTGCCGAGAAGAAGAGCCGAGCTTCTACACCATCTTTCTGCCAATGCCGATCCAAGATCAGAGATCAGGCTATTTTATTTTATTTTTTTCTTTTTAAATTTTATGTATTTAAATTCTTAAAATTTTAATTAATAAAAATTTTATTTTTGCATTTTAATTTCTTGCTTTTTATTTTTATTGTAATTTAATTTCTGCACTTTAAATTATTGCTTTGCAAGTAGATGCTAAGATCTAACTAGTAGATCTTAGTACCAAGTTTAAATTCCTGCACCTTTTAATTTTTGCTTTTAATTTTCCGACTTCACTTTTGATCTAAAAATCTCTTCTTTTCTTTTCAAAATCATTTTCTTTTTTTCTTTTAAAAATCAAAGATTTCAAATCTAAAAACACTACCTTCCCTGTGGATTCGACCCGACTCACTACTATCTACGCATTTTCAATGATTTTAAGAAGTCGGATTAAACTGATAAACACGGTGTCTTAACGACAACATCGCGTTCCTATCAAGTTTTTGGCGCCGTTGCCGGGGAAGGTTTTTGATTTTTGATTTTGATTTCTTTGATTTATTAAAAATAATTCCGACAAACGCATCAAGTTTTTGGCGCCGTTGCCGGGGAAGGAATAGATGCTATTTTTTTCTTTGATTTCTTTGATTTTTTTTTGTAAATTAATTATATTTTTTTTAATATTGCTTACTAATTTTTTTTATTTATTTTGTAGAAAAAAAAGGAGAAAATGAAGAAAGCATCTAATTTTGGTAAGATCAATCCTAACCCTAGTCCTCTTTTCTTTTTATTTATTTATTTATTTATTTTATTTTTAAATTAATTTAAAAAAATATCCATTTAAACCTAATTAAAAGCCTCATGATAAGATTAGAAACCCTAACTGTTTAGAGCATGCATCATATTAGTTTTATTTTTATTTTTTTTTATTTTTATTTTTTTTGGTGATTGCTGGAGGCAAGGTAAGCCTTTCAGAATTCAATTAGTTACATGCATCTAGTTTAAATTGCATAAAACCCTTTGATTGAATTTTTTTTTTTCGTGCATATTCATATTAAATCAAATTAAGGGCACAACCCAATTAAACAAGATAAGGTGGGGATTTGATCACCCTTCCTTAGCCCACAAACAACCAACCAACATCCTGCATTGACCTAAGCCTTTAAATTAAAATCAATTAGACATCAACCCTAGGAACTCGAGCTCAATAGGATAAGGAATCCTAAGAGTTGAACCGGGTTAGGATAAGTCAATTTGACTGGTGTCTAGGAAAGTGGTTCAGGGACGACTGGGCCCGAAGGAAGGTGGTTTCTAATTGGTTCCGTTCGCTTACCTGGCCAAGCACAATTGGTGTCTAAGGCAAGCAACGGGGGGACTCCCACCGAACCTTACACTTACCTGGCTAGTTGATTGGCTAATCCTACACTTGGAGGGCTTGAAGGTGACCTTGGCAGTTAGGAGCTGTCTAGATCTAGGATAACCCTTAGTCAGGATTGATTGACCAACTTGATTGCTAACCAACATCAAACCTAATTAAACCTTAATTCTTCTCTTTCTTCTTAGTTCTAGGACTCCTTAGGACCTCTTCTTTAGAACTCTTCTTTCTTTCTTCTCCTTACTCCTCTAAAAATAAAATAAAATAAAAATTAAACTAACTAAAAATTAATAATTAAATTAAATTAAATTAAATTAAAATTAACAAATAAAAATAATTAAAAAAAATTAATTTTTAATATAATAAAATAATAATAATAATAATAAATAAAAAAATATTCTAAAAATTTTTAAACCATACATTAGGGTTACACTAATACATGCATGGTAGGAAATCGCTTTTTCTGATTTAGTTGAACTTAATTGAATGGTTGATTCACATTAAACATAATAATCAAATGGCTAATATGAAATCTAATAGTCCAAAAATTAGATAAAGTTGACCTTCTTGATCAGAAAATAGATCAACTCCTAACCCTAGGTCAACAATCTCCTCACAATTCAATCATCTTCTATTATCAGGAGAATTATTCAATCTGTGCTAGTCCAACCCATCATGTAAGTGAATATCCTATGACTGCACAGTTTCCATATTTTATCCAAGAACAAGTTCAAGCTACTCAAGGATACTCCAAATTGATTAATGACCCATTTTCAAATTCATATAATTCAGATTGGAGTAACTTTAATTTTTCTTGGACATCCCAACAGACTCAGGCTCAGACCCAAATTTCACTTGAGCAAAATTATCAAAATTATGCCTATAATAATGGTCAGCCTAGTCAGTTTAACCAGCCATCATATTATAATCAGCCTTCATACCCACCTCCTCAACAGACCAATCTAGCTGATGATAGATTTAACCAACTTCAACAATTAATTCTAACTCAACAGCAATCTATCGCCAGACTAGAAGCTCAAATAGGACAATTAGTTGAGTCTAACATGAGGAGAGAACTAGATCAACTACCGAACCTACCAATTTCAAATAACCCACCTAATGACCACCAACCACCTGGATTAAATTATCAATCTAATGTTTCATCTAAGAATCTCCAATTTGAGAATACCAAAGTAATTCCTGAACTTAAAAGCTATAGGATTCTTATGGACCCATATCCAAGACCAGGTGAGAGAGGCTAGTACTGATGCTAGCCAAAATAAAAATTTAGAGGAACTGGTTAGTACTGAGACTAACCACATAGAAGAACCCAAGCCAGGAATTAGTACTGATGCTAGTTCCAGTTTAAATGAGATAGAAATAAGGGAAAAGAGAATAGATGATTTACCCGAGACTTATAAACCTAATGTCCTATTCCCTTCAACCCTAGAAGCTGGTTCTTCTTATAAAAATCAAAAGGCATGTAATGAAATATCAATGGAGTTGTTTAAGCAGGATCACATTAATTTACCTCCAGAATTAAAACCGCCTTTAGTCACCATTCCAGCACCCATTGAATCAAACTTAACTCCTAAAACTCCATTCATGAGCATTTTAGAAGAACAAATAGGAGTAATTCTTAATAAACATGGGTCTGAGAATGGAATCATAAAATATATCCCAAAAATTAACAGTGAATATATCAATAATGGGATTAAAAATCAACTTTCTGAGATTGGCAATCCAAAACCATTGGAATTTGTCAATCCAATATTCGACACAGGATAGTGAGCTACATTGTGTCTGGCTGAAGACGGTAAACTTAGCGCTTGTTGGGAGGCAACCCAATATTTAGTTTTTATCTAATTTATCTTTTTAGTTTATTTTTTTAGGATAATTTGAATAAGTTGGAGGGAGAGCTCAAATTTTCAAAGGCATGTGCTGGACCAAAAAAATAAATAAATAAATAAATATACTGAGTTAGGTGTATTCTTCCATATTCTTTATTACATCCTTTATTTTTTCTTCTCCATTGAGGACAATGTCGATTAAGTTGGGGGGAGAGAAAAATAAAAATTTTAAAATTTTAAGTCCTCGAAAAAGTTAGTATTTAGTATTTAGATACTTGATTATGCTTAAGAATCGAATTAAAACTAAGCATTTTTAAAAAGAAAATTGATGCACAGATTAGAGAATCTATGAGATATTGAGGAATCAAGTATTAAGAAAATTCAATAAAGAGTTAAGTCCAGAACATAAAAAATTTTTTTTTTGGAGCATTTCTAATTATTTCTACTAGCATCAAAGAAAAGTCTACTTTTTATAGGCTTGTGTAGGGTAACTATACGTTTCTTCATATAAAAATTTATTTTAATAAAATAGTTTTCCAAGTACTTCTCACTGAGTAACCGGGCCTCTTTGCCTAAGCAAGCATTGAGTTTCGCGTCAAAAGGTGGGAAGGGCAAAGAAGCTCGTTGTAAAGCTAGTCTTAACTCGTAGCCTATTTGATTCGAGCTAGTAAGCCCGAGGGGTATTCTATACCTAGTGCCCTAAAGCCAACTGGTTTGGGAGTCATTGGCCCAAGACTCGCTACATGGATCAAATAGAAAGCTTAAGGAGTTAAGACACTCAATAGTGGTACAACGTTAAAAAAAAAAAAAAAAAAAAAAAAAAAACATTGGTTTCCCACCAAGTAACCGGGTCCCGTTGCCTAAGTAAGCAATGATATTCGCATCAAAAAGTGGGCAATGTGAAAATAAAAATTAATAAATGAAGGATGGAAGTAGCAATACACCTGCCTATATGAAAGTTTAGACAAATCAGAGATAAAAGTGGAATAATTTAGAAAAAGTTCTGAAAAATTTAATGTTCTTTACTTAATTTTTCTATTGATAAGTATTAATACCCCAATGATATATCTCATTTAAGCTCTACTGAATATCAATGGCCATTTTGAAAATTGCTTAGGTAAAATTCGAAACTCTAAAGTTAAAAGGTATTTAAAACTAAATTCTTTCTTTACTCGAGGACGAGCAAAGCTTAAGTTGGGGGGTGTGATAAGTATAATAAATTCATCAATAAAAGTATTAATTTATTAATTAATTGATATTAATTTTTAAGAATTAATAATCAATTTATATATAATTTTTGAAAAATTCATATTTTTATTAATTAAAAAATTAATTAAAAAATAATAAAAAATAATAAAAATTAAAAAATAAAATTTTATTATCAATAGAAAGAGCTCATTTTTTTGATCACAACGAAATAAATTTCAAGTAAAACAGGAGCTAAAATGGAAAAAGATATGAATTTTTAAAGATATAAAATAAATAAAAATTAAATAAAAAAAAGAAAACGGCTCAGCCGGCTCCGTAAGCCGAGCCACCAAGCCAAGCCAAGCCATCAAGCCGACTCAGCCATTGAAGCCATCAGCCGGTCCACGATCCAGACATGGACCGCCAGCTCAGCAAAATCCGGCGAATCAGAGATTGCCACGTGGCGGACCTAGACCCTTAAAGGGTCTACAGAAATTTATCGCGGCTCACAGGGCAATCTGGTCATTTCACTCGACGACAGAAGCGCTGATTGGCTGCGGTGTGCGGTGCGGCCGGTCCATCCGGTCCATGGGAATAGTAATTGCGCGATCGGACGGCTGCGGTTGATTGCGGTCATGATCGGACGGCGGTGGTGATTTCCAGGCTTGATTCAAATTCTATTAAGCGATCTGGCATGATCCAACGGCCAGAAAACCAAGTGATGAAGATCTGACGGTCCAGAATGCTGCCGACGGTGATCAAGACTCCCGAAGCACGATTTGCGGCCAGATTTCCTCGATCAAGCGCGATCCAACGGCCAGAATTTAATCCGACCCGATCTGAGCTTATCTGCATCCGATTTTGATGATTTTTGGACCGTTGGATTCCTATTGAATGGCTGGATTTTATCAGATTTATCAGAGTCATATCAGAGCTATTTTGATTCAAATTTTATCCAAATTTCTTTGTATTTTTACGATTACAAAGGCTATTAGTCCCATATTGCCTTTAGAAAAAATATCCAGCCCTCCTAGCTCTATAAAAAGGACCCCAGGCCATCAGAAAATCAATATCTCCGATCAAGGTGAAGCTTTGGTACAGGGCGAAGCCAGGCTATGGGTTAAAGGCTGCTTCGAAGCAACGGGTGCCGAGAAGAAGAGCCGAGCTTCTACACCATCTTTCTGCCAATGCCGATCCAAGATCAGAGATCAGGCTATTTTATTTTATTTTTCTCTTTAAATTTTATGTATTTAAATTCTAAAATTTTAATTAATAAAAATTTTATTTTTGCATTTTAATTTCTTGCTTTTTATTTTTATTGCAATTTAATTTCTGTACTTTAAATTATTGCTTTGCAAGTAGATGCTAAGATCTAACTAATAGATCTTAGTACCAAATTTAAATTTCTGCACCTTTTAATTTTTGCTTTTAATTTTTTGACTTCACTTTTGATTCTAAAAATCCTTTTCTTCTTTTCTTTTCAAAATCCTTTTCTTTTTTCCTTTTCAAAAAAATTAAAGATTTCAAATCTAAAAACACTACCTTCTCTGTGGATTCGACCCGACTCACTACTATCTATGCAATTTCAATGATTTTAAGAAGTCGGATTAAACTGATAAACACGGTGTCTTAACGACAACATCGCGTTCCTATCAAGGTCCATTAATTGGGTTAGACCTAAGATTAGATTAAAGAATGGACTTAATTAGCGAATTGACTAAATCTAATCAATTATTGTCTTAAATTAGGTCAAAAATTCTCTAGATCAATTGCAATAGTTGTAGTTGGTCAAGTCCATGTCTTTAACAAGACCCAAGATGGACTTAATTCTTGACTATGCTGTCTAGCATGAACTGTTAGGTTGATCTAATTGAAACTAATTAAACCAGTTGGTGTCTAAGGTAAACCAGATCAGTAGTTTTTAATTGGTAGCCCGCTTACCTGACCATTTCTGATAGTATCTAAGACAAGCCTGGCAGACCCTTCCATTGATCGAGCTTACCTGACCTCTTGGTAAGATTATGTTTTGATCAGATTGCTTGACTATTCGAGCTAACCCATGTTAGCTACGTAAATCAGTTTGACTGATTTAGGTGCTCCTATACCAGCCTATTAATGGTCTCCCTTAAGTTGACTTGATGAAGTTAGTGGGAGGATCATGACAAGCTGGTTAATCTGACCTACTCACTTCTATAAATAAATCCTCTAAAATTATTAGGTCCCTAAAATGAAATAGTTATATGATAATTAGATCATAGCCTCCCATTAAAGTGGATGATAATGGATCCATCAGTTGGATTAATCATTTGAAGGCCAAAGGCATGGTGTTTATTGGTTGATAGAATTATCATTCATTATTATGATTTTTTGGATACATCTTTCTAAATGGTGGTCAAGTGGGCCAACCAAAGTTGGGCCTGATCATTCATTGGTTGGATGGGCCAAGTATGATCATGTTAATGGTTGGACCTAACTGGATCCTTTTCTGAGAAGGCCAAAGCTAACTGATCAGGGCCTGGGGCAAAATTTAATTACTAAAAATTATTTAAAAAAATAATTGGTTATGAACCTACCCTTAGATGTGCATGGATGGGCCAACCAAAGTTGGACTTGTGTACAGTCTATGTGGATTCTAGTACCCACTAAGAAATTAGGATAATTCCTCGAATTGAAGGTAGAGGCTACCAATTCAAATAAAATAGTGGAAGAAACCTTTTGATTAAAGTCCAAATATTTAGGTTTAATGAATCAATTACTAATTAGATTTTGGATTTTCTTTGTGCAGACATGGCCACTTCTCTATCGCTCCGATCATTGTTGGACAATGATAAGTTGATGGGATCCAACTTCGGTAGCTGGCACCGAAAGTTGAAGATTGTTTTGGAGCATGAACGGATCCTATATGTGCTGATGGATTCTACACCTAAGGAGCCAACTGCCAATGCATGTGGAATAATCAGAGACACTTATCAAAAATGGCTCAATGATCGAACCATGGTGCGCTGCATTATGCTGGCTGTGATGAGCAACGAGTTTAGTCGTAAGTTTGAGATAGCTCAGCCAAACGAAATACTCCAAGTGTTGGAGATTCTTTTGGCACATCCGATGATGTTGAGAGGCACAAGACTAGTTATGCCATCTTCAACACCAAAATGTGGGATGGTACGTCCATCACTGATCATGTATTGTACATGATCGAGCTGATAGAGCGCTTGAGCAAGCTTGGCTTTTTCTTACACAAACAACTTAGGAAAGAAGCAATACTGAACTCGCTACCCAAGTTTTATCTCCCATTCCTTACACATTATAGAATGTCAAAGCCTGAAGTGGACTACCATGGGTTACTAGGGTTACCTCAGAACTTTGAGAAGGATCACCAACTCCATAAGGAGTCAGTGAACTTAGTGGGAGGTTCGTCTTCTCGTTCTTGATCCTTTGGAAAAAGGAAGAAGAACAAGAAGAAAAAAGCCAAGAATGTGCATGTTCATGCTAGAACACCTATGCAGGCTCAGACCCCAAAGACTAAGCCTAATAAGAGTCAAGCCGAATGCTTCTTTTGCAAGAAGTAGGGGCACTGGAAGAGGAACTATCCTTAGTATATTTCCTTCCTAGATCCGAACAGGCAGAGAAAGAAGCAAGCTATTACTAGGCAAGATATTTATATGATAACTCCTTGTAATTTCTCTATTTATGATATTACTGACTGGGTATTGGATACCGATAGCCCTTATCATATTTGCAATTCGTTGTAGGGGTTGCAGGTCAGTAGAAGATTCGAGCAAGGCGAGAGATTCCTTAATGTTGGAGATGGAAGACCAGTTTCAGTTCTAGCTTTAGAAATTTTAAAACTTGTATTTGAATTTTATACCATTGTTCTTAGTAATTATCATTTCTATCCTAGTTTTCTTTTAAATATCATTTCTGTAGGCCTTTTGGCCATGAACAATTATGAAATTTCAATAAAGAAATGAGTTTATAATGTCATTGTGAATGGTGTTACTGCTTTTTATGGATAATTGAACAATGGTGTATATATGTTATTACAACCTGTTAATATAGTCTATTCTACTGGCAAGTATCCTAGATTAGATAGTGTATCAGGTATCTACTTATGGAACTATAGACTAGATCATATAAACAAGAATAGGATAAATAGGTTGACTCAGGAGGGAATCCTCGAAGTTAATAATTGTGAATCATTTCCAACCTGTGAGTCCTATCTTCTTGGTAAAATGACCAAGTCACCTTTCACTAAAAAAGATGAGAGAGATAATGAGCTCTTAGGTCTAGTACATACTGATGTATGTGGACTAATGAGCATAAGTGCTAGTGGTGGATATGTCTACTTCATCACTTTCATAGATGATCTATCCAGATATGGATATGTCTATTTGATGAAACATAAGTCGGATTCTTTTGAAATATTCAAGTGATTCTGAAGTGAAGTAAAAAAATAAACTGGAAAGAGTATTAAAACTCTTTGGTCTGATCGATGAGGAGAATAACTTTCTGGTTAGTTTCTCACATATCTAGGAGAGAAAGGAATTCTCTCCCAATGGACTCATCCTGAAACACTACAGCATAATGGTATGTCTGAAAGGAGAAATTGGACTCTATTAGACATGATTCGATCCATGATGGGATTTGCCAGCTTATCGATATCCTTCTAGGGATATGCACTCGAATTGGCTTATTATCTACTAAATAGGATTTCAAGTAAGTCTGTAGTTAAAACTTCATATAAGATATGGACAGGGCGTAAGCCAGTACCTTCACATCTTAGGATTTGGGGGTGCTCGGCTTATGTCAAATGGTTAGTTACAGACAAACTTGGACCTAAGTCTAACAAGTGCACATTCATAGGGTACTCAAAAGAGACCAAAGGATACTATTTCTACCATGCTGATGAACAAAAAATGTTCGTCAGCCTTAGGGCAATCTTTTTGGAAAAGGAGTTTCTTGATGAAGGAACTATTGCCTCTAAAGTTGAACTTGATGAAGTTCAATAAATAGAAAGTTCAACATAGAATGTTGAACCTAAATCGGATTTGATCAGATCAAATCTGAAGCCTAGTGAACTCGCACCATTAAGGCGATCCGGTAGAGTACCGCACCATTCAGATAGATACCATGGATTCTTGATCCAGGATGGTGATCCCATCGAACTCGATGAGAATGATGAGGACTCGATCACTTATATGGATGTGATGTAGAGACCCGACTCTGAGAAATGGCTAGAAGCCATGAGATCCGAAATGGATTCCATGAAGGTCAATGATGTATGAACATTAGCTGACCCACCTGAAGAGGTTAAATCCATTGGGTATAAATGGGTCTTCAAAAGGAAGAGGGGCGCAGACAAAAAGGTGAAAACTTATAAAGCCCATCTGGTTGCCAAGGGGTATCGTCAATATTATGGTATTGACTATGACGAGACGTACTCTCCTATGGAAATGCTCAAGTCCATTTAGATCATGCTTGCCATTGTTGTCCATCTAGACTATGAGATCTGGCAGATGGATGTGAAGATAGCTTTCCTAAATGGAAAGCTGACCGAAGAGGTGTATATGATACAACCTGAAAGGTTCACATCCATAGATAAGTCCAAGGTATGCAAGCTTTAGAGATTCATTTATGGATTGAAATAGGCATCTCAGAGTTGGAACATGCATTTTGATAAAGTGATCAAAATGTATGGTTTCATTAAGAACGAAGAAGAACCTTGCATTTACAAATGGACAAATGGTCCAGCAGTGGTATTCCTTGTTTTGTACATGGACAATATTCTCTTAATTGGGAATGACATTCCCGCACTATAAGGAATAAAAGCCTGGTTGTCATCATAGTTCTCCATGAAGGATGGATGAAGCATCCTACATCCTAGGAATGAAGATCTATAGGGATAAATCTAAAAGGATGCTTGGTATATCCCAATCCATGTACATAGAAACTATGCTGAAGAGGTTCGGCATGGAGAATTTCAAAAAGGGCTATCTTCCGATAGGCCAAAAAATTTCTCTCTCTAAGAAGGATTGTCTGACAACCCCTGAAGAGAAAGAGCGTATGAGTAGAATTTTATATGCTTCGATAGTGGGATCTATTATATATGCAATAACATGTACGAGACCAGACATGGCATACTTACCAGGAGTAGTGAGTAGATACCAGTCTAACCCTAGAGAAAATTACTGGAAGGTGGTTAAAACCATCCTTAAGTATTTGAAAAATACTAAAGACCAATGGTTGGTTTATGGTGAGTCAGATCTGAAGCTTATGGGGTTTACAGACTTTAGTTTTTAATCTGATCATGATGATAGTAAAAGCATGTCGGGGTATATCTTTACTCTAAATGGTGGAGCCATCTGCTGAAAAAATTCCAAGCAGTATACAATGGCTAACTCTGTTTGTGAAGTAGAGTACAAAGCAGCATTAGATGCAGCAAAGAAAGCTATGTAACTGAGGAAGTTCATTACCAAGCTTGGAGTATCACCCTCCATTGATGGTCCAGTCCTGGTCTACTATGACAGCACTGGCACCATAGCTCAAGCCAAGGAATCGAAGGCACACTAGCGAACAAAGCACATTCTGTGCTGCTTTCATTTGGTCCATGAGATCGTGGATTATGGTGACGTCGACCTTCAGAAGATTGACGAAAAGGAGAACCTAGCCGACCCCTTCACTAAAGATCTGGTAGTCAAGGAGTTCAACAACCATAAGTCGAAGATGGGTATTAGATACTATTTCGAGTGGCTATAGGATAAGTGAAAGTTGTTGAAAATTATATCCCAAAGACAATCGTCAGCCTATTGATGATAGAGATATTGTAATTGATTTATTAATTAATGAAAAATATTTTGACATCTTTTTTTATCACAAGTTTACATCTTCTAATGAACTCCATTGTTGTGATGTAATCCTTAGGACTATTTAGTTTCGATAAAGAGAGGATTTATCGATTAATCCTTAAATTTGTTCACGATCAAATGATAAGCTGTTAATTCAAACGACAGCATCTATCTAACATAGATTGCTATATGCTATATAGGTTAGTTATCCTCTTAACCAAGGTGTGTGAAGATACTGGTATAGCATACAGGTGAGATGTATGGGTACATCATCATTGAACTTGACCAACTCCACAGCATTCTGCTGTTGAGAATGTCTCTAATGGGATATAGGTATAAGTATCCATTAGATTTGAGATCACCTCAGTGACTTGCAAGCAACTCACTATGCTTTGGTACCGGACTAACTAAATTTCTAATTTAGCAACAGAAAGCTTTTTGGCACAGTCAAGTACTTACAAAGTTGGAGTGTGATCAAGATGGACTTGACCACTTCAAGAGTTGGAGAAGAATATATCACTATATTTCAATATAGCAAAACCTTGACCAGGATAATCCATCAGATAAATTTGATATTTTGAAATACAATGTGGATAACCTAATTAGAGTTGATAGTTGAACTTTGATGTGTCATACGAGCATTGTGGTCAAGGGGATGAATTATATGGTAATTATATCCGCAAAGATTTTAAGGATGATTTTCTACACCTTCGACCTATCCGACCATCGGATATCATTGCTAGATGGTCACTTCGATTGGTACAAAAATTTATTTCTATGCTATCATCTTAGGTTTGGATCTATGAGGTCACACACATTAGAGCTTATGATCTAATCGGATGGTTGATCAATGATTAAGAATCGTTCTAGGGTCAAACAATCAATACGATTGGTGTTTAACCTAGTATAAGTATTGCAGGAGGATCGATTAGCAATTGAATTGCTAATTGACTAAATTTGATTAAGCCAATAGGCTGAGATTAAGTTTAATTAAATATAATTTAATTAGATTTGATTTGGACTTGATTGGATCAAGTCCAATTGATTTATTGGATAAGCCAAGTGCAAGAAAGAACTAGTCCTAGTCTAACTAAGACTCGGATTAACCCAATTTTCTAATTTAATTAAAAAATAAATTAGAATTAAATCTAATTTAATCTAATTTAATTAAGTTCTTAAATAGATTAGGATCTTATTTAATTGGGTTGGTTTAATCTTGATTTTATTTGGTTAAAAAATCTTGTTTGATCAAGTCAAAATAGGAGTCCTAGTGTAACTAGGACTCCATATCTCCTTGCGCCACCTTAGTCCCAATGCCCCCCATACCTATTTTTTAGGTATCTTTTGTAGAAAATTCTTTTCTTCCTGATTTTTGCACCCCTCTCTCCCTCTAAGTGATATTTGGAAGTTAGGTAGAAGACCAAGTCAAAGGAGGAATTGGTTTTGCTTAGGATTCTATGAGATAGAATCCTTATTGACCAAAATATCTTCCCTTGAGTGCCACCCTCTCTTTTAATTAATTCCTCTCTTATTCCATAAAATTATTCTCTTTTTTTGTGCACCCTCCCTTGCTGGTCTACGCTAAAAATTATGGAGGAGGTGCCTAAGAGTTGGGCACTCCAACAACTTCCTATATTTGGATATTCCTAATCTAGAAATTTGATCTAACTTGGACTCTTCTTTTTTCTTATTTATTGAATGAATTTTGTTCTAATTTTTTTTTGAAATATAGAGATTTGGGAGAGGTTTGGGGTGTGCAAAAATCAGAAGAAGTGGGTCCTTGGGCATGGGGGTTCCATAGGCACCAAACTAGGGGTCTAGGTGTGAGAAAAAAGAAGAAGAAGATGGTCTTCTTCTTGGGCTATTTTATTTTCAATCTCTCCTTCTTTCTTTTAAGTTTTTTTGAGAGAATCTCAGATCAACAAATTCTCATCTTTCTTCTTCTATTTTGAAGAGTCCAAATTTTGAAGAAGGGAGCATCGGATCGATCGTCGAAGAAGGATCAGCACAGTACTAATATGCGGTGCTAATTTCCTGCATCAGACTTCAGATCAGAGATAGTAGGCTCGTGTGGATGACTCCTAGAGGTCAGACACATGTGCGGCTCATGACTTCATCTTCAAGCCTAGATCAGCAAGTTAAAACATTTAAACTTGCTCAGATAATAGATCTGATCTATAAACTTCATACCTATATTTGATGTAGTATAGATCTAGGTTGATTTGATCATCCTTTTTCTTTCTTAATTTATTTTAATTTTTGATTTAATATCATACCTTAATCATATAATAGATTTGAGATCTAGGTATTTACATAGTTATTTAAATAAATTTTAGATTTATTTAAATCTTCTGCTATAAGATCTTGAAAATGTTTCAAGTTCTATCTGTGAAATCCTAGATCTGGTTTCTTCACTAAGTTTATAATTTAAAGATCCTAAGACAATTTCATAAAACATGGATTAAAGGGTTATGTGTTAGCTTGATCAGATCATTCACCGAGTTAGACCTAGGGTTAGATTAAATATGGACTAATTTAAGAAATTAATCAAATCTAATTAATAGTTAATTAGGATTAGATCATTACTTTTTTATAGATCAATTTAATAGTTGTAGTTGATTTAAGTCCATACATCTAACAAATGGATATTGATCATGGCTCAGTGGTCGAGCTCGAGTCTTTAGGTAGACCAAATCAAAACTGATAAATCAATTGGTGTCTAAGGTAATCTGGCATTCCTAATCGATGGTTTTTAATTGACAGCCTGCTTACCTGGCCATTTCTGATGGTATCTAAGGCAAGCTTTGGTAGATCCTCCCATCGATCTCACTTATCTAGCCAATGTAGTTAATCAGCTTTTGATTAGGTTGCTCATTAATTCAAGCTAACCCATGTCACATAGAAAATCAGTGAGACTGATATAGGTGCCTATGGACCAAAATTGATCTAATCCTCATCAGTGACTTGTCAAGTCAGTTGGAGGACTTGACTTGGTGAAGTCAGTGAGAGCAAATTGATCCATGTCCTTTTTATCCTTAAATCACTAATAATTTAAATCCTATAAAATTTTTAGTTCCTTAAAATGATAAAGTTATGGGAATAACTGAGTCATAGCCTCCCATTAAGATGTTTGATAATAGGTCCATTAACTCAATAATCATTGGAGGCCTAAAGACCTGATGCTTGTTGAGTAATGGAATTATCATCCATCATATAACGACTTGGATGTGTCTCTCTAATGGTGGATATGTTGGCCAACCAAAGTTGGGCTTAATCATTCATTGATTAGATGCACCAAGTATGGTCATGTTAATGATTGGACCTAACAGATCCTTACAGTGGAGGTCAAAGCCTACTGATTAGATTTCTAGAAAAAAAATTAAATTACTAAAAATTATTTAGAAAAATAATTGGTTATGAATCTACCCTTAAATGTATATGGGTTGGCCAACCAAAGTTAGGCTCATGTATAGTTTATATGGATTCTAGTACCTACTAGAGAATTAAAGTAATTTCTAGAATTGAAGGTAGAGGCTACCAGTTTGAACAAAATAGTGGAAGAACTTTTAGACTAAAGTCTAAGCTTTTAGGCTTAATATAATTCATATACTTAGGTCATTATTCTCTATTATCAAATTAAGGCTAAACCCTAATTGCTCCTATCACTGTTAGACAGTGATGACTTATGGGATCCAACTTCGATAATTAGTATCGAAAGTTGAATTGGGTTCAGTAGTACGAATGGATTCGTATTGGAGCTTCTAAGCCCAGTCAAAATAATTAGTCTAAGGTTAACCCAAATCAGGCATAGTGCTTCTACTGTTATAAGCAGGGTCATAGGAAGAAGATTTGTCATGCTTCCCTTGACCATAATAGGCTGAATAAGAGAAAGGAGCAAAATTTGCTTATCAAGGATGTTTTATGATAATACCTTAAAATTTCTCTGTATATAATTCTACTACATGGGTGTTAGATACTGGTAGTCTTATGCAATTTGTTGCAAAGACTACAAGTAAGTGGGATATTTAAAAATGGTGAGAAATACTTGAATATTGGGGATGAAAGTCTTGTTCTAATCCTAGCTTTAGAAATTGTCAAGCTTATTTTCAATAGATATCATTTTGAGTGATTGTCACTATTATCCATCATTTATGATAAATGTGATCTCTGATGGCCTTTTGGTCAGAGATGGTTATCATTTATCAATAAAGAAGATTATTATGATATTATTATGAATAATCTTACAATAATACATGGATAATGAAGAAATGATATTTAATATTTATATAATCTATTAAGTATAATATACATATTTAATAAATACCCAAGTTAGATTATGTCACAGATGTCTACATTTGGCATTATAGGCTTAGTCATCTTGACAAGAATAGGATAAACAGGTTAGCCTGAGTGGAAAATTCGATATCAATGGTTGTGAATCATTGATAATCTATGAGTCTTGTCTTCTTGGGAAGATGATAAAGTCATCTTTTACTGGAAAAGATGAAGGAGCCAATAAAGTTCTAAGTCTCATACATAGTGATATATGTAGACCTATGAACTTAAGTGCGAAAGGAAGATATTAATATTTCATTACAAATGACCAATTTGGGCATAGGTGCATTTGGCCTGAATCATTTAAAATATTCAAATGATTCAATAATGAAATAGTAAAATAAACTAAATAAGGTATTAAAACTCTTCGATCAGATCGAGGAGGCGAATACTTATCTAGTGAGTTTGTGACATATCTAGGAGAGAATTGGATTCTCTCTTAATGAATTTTTTTTCAAAATACAGTATATCTGAAAGAAGAAATTGAACTTTATTAGATATGATTCAATCTACAATAGGGTTCACTAGTCTGCCTTTTTCAGGGTTATGCTCTTATGACTACTTGTTTTCCTCTAAAATTTTATATCGAGTGAATCTATAGCATTAACTCTATATGGAATATGGATCGGGCATAGACACAGACTCTCTCACTTTTGAGTTTGGAGTTGATCGGCCTATGTCATATATTTGCACATAGATAAATTTGGAGTCTGGTCCAATAGGTATTTAAGGGTGATTAATTCTACCATACTGAAGAGCATAAGATGTTCATCAGCAGTAAGGGCATTTCTTTTAGACAGGAGTTCCTTAGAGAAGGAACTGATGTCCATAAAGTTGAACTTGAAAAAGTTTGACTAGTAGAAAAGAACCAACGTAATCTAGTAAACCTACAGAACCAAATTTGATTAGATCAAATCTGGAGGCCATTAAAGTGTCACCTTTAAGGAGATCCGATAGAGTACCACATTAGTCGGATAGATACTTCAGTATCTAGGTCCAGGATGGCATTCTTATTGAGCTTGATGAGAATAATAAGGATCCGATCACCTATAGGGATATAATGCAGTGATCTGACTCTGAGAAGTGGATTGGAGCCATAGGATCCAAATTGAAGTCCATGAAAATCAATAGTGTATAGACACTAGTTGATTCACCTGAAGGGATAAAATTTATTAGGTGTGAATGAATTTTCAAAATGATCAAAGTAGCACAGATAGGAAGATAAAGACCTTAAAGCCTGTTTGGCTATTACCTCAGAATTTGAACCTACGTTTTGAACGTATGCCTTTGTTATGAACAAAAGTAAATCCTACATTTGTAATTGGGCAAAATATTCTATAGTGTTATTTCTTGTGTTGTTTGAGGATGAAATTCTCTTAATCAGAAATGGCATTCCAACATTGCAGGGAATAAAGGTTTAGCTGTCATCTTATTTCTCCATGTATGAGACTAGATATAATATACTCACTAGAGATAGTGAGCAGATACCAGTCTGATCTAAGTGAGAGCTACTGAAAGATTGTATAGATAATTCCTAAGTATTTGGAAAATACTAAGGTCCAATGACTCAAATATGGAAGTACTGACTTAAAACATGTGGATATTTTATTTTCAGTCGAGAACAAGATGATAACAAAAAAATATCAGGTCATACCCTAATTATAGGAGCAATCTGCTGGGTTCCAAGCAAGATACTATAGCCTAATCAGTTAGTGATGTAGAGTACATCATGGCATATGATGCTGCCATGTAAGTTGTGTAGTTGCTAAGATTCATTAGCAGGTTGGGAGTGGCACCCTCCATCGATGGTCTAATCCTATCATAGCACCGGAGCCATAGCTCAGACTAAAGAATCGAAGAGCCAGCATATTCTACATTGCTATCACCTTTGATTTTAGATCAGGGTGATGTCGATCTTTAGAAGATTGATGGAAAAGAAAAACTTGACTGATCCATTTGCTAAGGCTTCGAAACTAAGGAGTTCTATGAACTCAAGTGGAAGACAGGATATTTGATATTATTCTGATTGGCTTTAGTTCAAGTGAGAGTTATTGAAAAATATGTCCTAAAGCCAACCATCTAAGTGGTAGATGATTGAAATTAGCATATGAATTATCTAATAATAATAGTTATTTGGTAGATTCATCATAAAAGTTCTATCTTTCTTAAATGAACTCTTAAATTATGATGAAGTCCTTAGAACCACAATCAATCAATAAAGAAGGATTTATCGGATGGTTCTTAAACTATTTACGATCAAATGATAATTTATTAATAAGGATGATTACCTATCGAGTGTAGATCATTCTATGCCATATGTATTAATTGTCCTCGTAACCAAGTGATGTAGAAATACTGGTATGACATCCAGGTGAGAAGTAGAAGTACATCTACACTGAACATGACTAATATAGCACTCTACTGTCAAGAGTAGCTAGCTAAGGCCAATGGATATAAGTATCCCTCCGACCTAAGATCACCATGGTGACTTGCAAACAACTCACTATACTTTGGTGTCAGACTGCCTGTATTTCTAATAAAGATTTGAAAGATTTTTTAGTACAGTCAAGTACTTATAAAGTTGGTGTCTGAGTCATTGTATTTCAATTTAGCAAAATCTAGGCCTGGATAATCCTCATGAGGTATCACAGGATTTGTAAAATTTTGAGACATAATAGAAATGACTTGTATAAGTATTTGATAGCATATTTGAAGTCATCTTAAGTATTATTGATCAAAGAGATGAATTATACGATAACTATGGGCCAGGGTTCTAAGAATGTTGCTTTGTATACATTCGACCTATCCGGACGTCGGAAATCATTGCTAGATGATTACTTCGATTGATATAAAAATTGGTTCCTATATGATCGGCTTAGATTTGAATCTATGGGATCACATACATTAGAGGCTATAATCTGATCAGATGGTTAATCAATGATTAAGAATTGTTCTAAGGTCAAATGATCAATACGATTGAAGTTTGACCTATTGGAAGTATTGTAGGAGGATCGATTGACAATTAGATTGCTAATTGATTTAATTTGATTGAGCAATCAGACTGAGATTAAGTCTAATTAAATTAAATTTACTTAAAATTAGTTTGGACTTAATTAGATTAAGTCTATTTGATTTATTGGATAAGCCAATTGTAAGAAAGAACAATTCCTTATTTGACTAGGACTTGGGTGCACCTAATTGACTTAGGATTTAAATCAGATTTAAATCTTGATTTAATCTGATTTAATTAGGCTCCTAGTTAGATTAGGATCGTCCTTAATTGGGTTGTATTTAATTTGATTCAAATAGAATTTAAATTGGGTTCAAAACTATTTTGATCTAGTCAAACAAAAGGAGTTCTAGTTGGATTAGGACTCTCTCTCTTGTGCCTAAGAAAGCCCATGCCCACCCAATGTTTTCTATGTTTATGTGAAACATTCCAATGCTTAAAAGCTTCTCCACACCCTACATATCTGATTTTTTGGAATATGTTTTGACTTGGTCAAAACTAGAAAGAGGATAGGATTAGTTTCCTTCTTGATAGAGTCCAAGATCTCTCAAACTTCTTCCCCTCTCTTGCGCACATTCTTTCCATGCCTTCCAGATGTTGTGCACCCCTTTTTAATTTTCTTTTGTACGTGGAATTAGATATGCTCATGCCAAAAATCATGGAAGGGGCATCCAAGAGTTGGATGCCCTATAGAAGTCCATATAAGACTAGGTTTGACCTAGTTTTCCTTATCAAATTGGGGCGCATCCTATGAGATGGTTTGAGGATGTGATAAATCTTAGAAAATTCATGAAAAACCTAAGAAAAAGGAGGAGAAGGTGTGGTGTTTTTGGGACACCAAGACTCTTGGAGGAGGGCCTTTCTTTTGGACATCAAACATTGATGTCTTGATGAAGACAAGGTAAGAGAAGATTGTCTTCTCTTGTATTTTTCTTTTATGTTTCTCTCTTCTTATTTTATATGTGATTTCTCCATGATAAAAATTTGAGAGAGAGAAAGTGAGATGGCCTGGAGATCCATGCTTCAAGGTATTGGAGCATAGTGATCATCTTTGGATATGATCTGATCATGTCCTAATGAGAGAAGAAGAAGAGAAGAACGTCTTCTCGTAGGGTTGCTTTGAGAATCCTTCTCCATATTTTTTGTGAAAATTTTCTATGATAAAATCAGAGATATTAGATTTAGAAATATGAGAAAAATTCTAGAGAAGAAGATCTCCTCTTGTCCTAACATAAAGATGTTTTCAAGACATCAATCGTTGATGTCCTAAAAGAAAAAATCTATCTTCTCTTAGGATATTTTTTTATTTTATTTTTTGATTTTTGGAAGATTCTGTTGAAGAAAAAATCCTATTTTCTGGGTCAGGTTCGCTCAGATATGATTTGATCAAGTAGGATATTTCAAAAAAAAATTTCTTAGATCTAAATTAGATCTGAGACTCTTCAGATCTATTATTAATGATCTAATAAAATTAAATTAAATTAAATTAAATCTAATTTAATTATACCTTTGTTATGGGTAATCCATTATTCTATGATGATCCTAATGTTTATCTGAGATTCTGGACGTAGCCATGTAAGCGCTTGGCCTCTACCGATATCCACTCGGGCTGGATCTATAGATCTTTTTTTTCTCAATCTATTCTCCAAAAATCAGATCTGGATCTAATCTTGAAGGTCTTCAAAATGCCTTTTGAAGATCAGCTGTTGTCTCTTGCAGCAGTGTTGCCTTCTTCCTTTCCTTTCGTCTTTCTCTTGCTTGGATCTCACCAAACTCGAGCCCAAGGACTCTTGGATGTGGATAGGAGAGAGAGGACCTGAAGATGGCATGAAGAGGGAGGAAGAGAAACTTTGTGGCATGGGCAAGGGGTAGAACCTCTCAATTCTAGGCATAGATAGGGTTTATATAGACCCTGCTACACCATGCAGTGCCACATCATCCCGACCAATCATGACACTTTGTGCAATCAGATCTAAATCTGATTGATGGAATGACATCATCTGATCCAATCAGATTAAAGTCCCTCACAAACCTCCTTAGGTGACACCAAGACTAGTCAAAGAGGACTCTTTGGCGCCACTCAAGTTGAAAGCATGAAGCAACCTGGAGTCCCATCTATATGGGACTCCAAGCATCATCCTCATGGGGTGCATGCCTCCCTAGGCATGCACCCCCTCCCTTTCTACTTTTTAGCAGAAAGACGAAGCCCCATCTTCTCTCCTATGAATGCATGATACATGGGCAGATGTCTAAGTGTCAAAGAACAACATTTGACCAAAGTCTAAAGACAAGATTTAGCAGGTGATGAGAAATGGTAGGTGTTGTCTCTAATTTATCTCATAAATTAAGACAACCCTTTTCTAAGCTGGACAAGCTCTAGTTAGACCAAGTAAAGGTTGTTGAGTGAGCCCAAACACATTTGGCTCAATCAAGATAAGCTTTAATGATTGTTGAAGGAGAACATTAGACTCAATCGTGTGCTAGCATGATTTTCTTGAACTTAATTGAATCTTATTCAAATCAATTAAACTGGGTTAGTCTAATTAATGATATCCAGATCCCAACCCTTATTTGTGTGATCCAGTTAGGTTCAGTTCCATATGGTAATAGGATACGTCACGATCTCTATCAATGACATCATCAAAACACCTTCCGATGGATCAGAACTTTTCTGATTCAGACAACTAGTATGATCGATCATCCAAATCATTCTAATTGCTCTCAAAATCTACCAGTGATACCTAGCAGCATATGGTGGCAATCTATCAAAATTGAAAATGAACCTCTCGGTGCAGTTCTCTTTGTGATTAAGTTCCTCTATCTTGAGCCTCGATCGGATTAGGGTTAAGGTGATCTCGTCAAATCCTAATTTTCGTCATATGAATTAATCATTTTATTCATGTCCGATGTGAAAATTCTAATAGAAACTCTTTCTATTATTTCACTCCGCCATGGCCATGGGCTCATGGACTTGATTCTCATGATCATTATAGGACTGCTCCTCATCTACCAAGGTAGATAAATCCTCTATCGGTGCAATGCAATTCCTACAATGAACATGCTATAGCCAACATACACCTTAGGATTCTGAATAGCTAGGAGATCGAGTTATGGTGTAGTCAAACTATAACACCCTCAAGGTGAACTGTCGATGCACCTCAAGTCAAAGAACCAGACACACCACTACAGCTTCGAGTCAATCATCGATGAGAAGGTAGACTTCCTTATGACTGCTCAAGGTGGTCACACTTAGTGCCCTTATTCTCTAACGAGTATCTATACTCTCACTCCAGTGTCTCTACACCATAGACTCAAAACTCATCTATCCTAAAGAAGCGATCGTACACCAACCTTTTGGATCAATCATCTGAAGAAAAAATCCTGATTTCTCTGGTTTGGTTCGTTCAAATCTGATTGGATCGAGAGGCATATTTCAAAAATTTTTTCTTAGATCCAAATTAGATCTGATAGTTTTTAGATCTGATTTTATGATCTGATAAATAAAAAAATTAAATTAAATTAAATCTAAATTAATATTATCTTGTTTGCTGGATAATCTGATTACCCTTTGATGATTATGTTGGTTGCCTGAGGTTCTGGATCTAGCCATGCAAGCGCCTGGCCTCTACTAGTATCCACTCGAGCTTGATCTAGAGATCTTCTCCTTCTTTATCACGTCTCCAAAAATCAAGTCTAGATCTTATTTGGAGAATCTTCGAAACTTCTTTCGAAGATCTGTTGTCGTCTCTGCAGCAGTGTTGCCTTCTATCTTTCTCATCAGCCTTTTCTTGCCTGGATCGCACCAAACTGAAGCCCAACTTTCCTTGGGCATGGAGAGGAGAGAGAGGATCAAAAGATGGCATGGAGGAAGAAGAGGGGCTGCCTTGGGACATGGGCTAAGAGGAACTCATTTAAAGTTGGGCACAGATAGGGTTTATTTATAGACCCTACTGCGCCATGCAGTGCTGCATCATCCCGGCCAATCGCATTGCTTCATGCAATTAGATCTAAATTTGATTGATGGGATGACATCACCTAATCCAATCAGATGAGAGCCCTATAGATTCATCCTTAGATGGTGCCTAAGACTGGTCAAAGTCTATGGCTAGGGGTCATCTAAGTTGAATCCAAGAAGCAACCTGGAGTCCCATCTGTATGGAACTCCAGGCATCCCTATCCATGGGCGCACGCCATCCTAGGCATGCACCCCCTCCTTTCCAAAATTCAGTAAGGGGACAAGCCCCTATCTACTCTTGAATAAGTGCATGACACATGGGCAGATGTCCAAGGGTCAAAGGTCAACATTTGACCAAAGTCAAAAGATAAGAATTAGTAGGTGATGAAAAATGGTAGGTGTTATCTCAAATTTATCTTATAAATTAAGACAATCCTTTTCTAACCTAGACAAGCTCCAGTCAGACTAAGTAAAGGTACATGAGTGAGCACAAACATATTTGGCTCAATCAAGATAACTTTTCATGATAATAATAGGAGAATGTTAGGTTCAATCGTGTGCTAGCATGATTTTCTTGAACCTAATTGAATCTAATTCAAATCAATTAAACTGGGTTAGTCCAATTAATGATATCCAAATCCAAACTCTTATTTGTGTGACCTAGTTAGGTTCAGTTCTGTATGGTAATGGGATATGTCATGATCTCCATCATCGACATCATCAAAACTCCTTTCGATGGATCAAAACTCTTCTGATTTAGACAACTGGAATGATCGATCATCTAAATCATTCTAATTGCTCCCAAAATCCACCAGTGACACCTAGCAGTATATGGTGGCAATCCATCAAAATTGAGAACAAACCTCTTGGTGTAGCTACTTGTGTGATTAAGTTCTTCTATCTTAAGCCCCGATCAGATTAAGGTTAAGGTAAACTCGTCAAACCCTAATTCCTATCATATGATTTAATCATTCGATTCAAGTCCGATATGAAAATCTTAATAGAAACTCTTTCTATTATTTCACTTTCTACCATGGCCATGGGCTTATGGACTTGATTCTTATGATCATCATAGGGCTGCTCCTCATCCACCGAAGTAGATAGATTCCATCTTGGTGAAATCCAATTCCTACAATTAACATGCTATAGACAACATACACCTCAGGATTCTGAATGGCTAGAAGATCGAGTTATGGTGTAGTCAAACTATAACACCCTCAAGGTGAACTGTCGATGCACCTCAAGTTAAAGAATCAGATACACCACTGCTGCTTCGAGTCAGTCATCGACGAGAAGGTAGACTTCCTTATGACTACTTGAGGTGGTCACGCTCAGTGCCCTCGTTCTTTAATGAGTACCTGTACTCTCACTCCGGTGTCTCTACACCATAGATTCAAGACTCATCTACTATAAAAAAGTGATTGTACACTAACCTTCCGAATCAATCACCATCCTTATGACGATCCTAAGGTCAGGTGCCTTTTATGAGTTAATAAATGAAAATTTATGTCTTAAATTTTCAACTCTTAAAAATTTGAATTATCATTACCATTAACTCAAGGGATGTATCACAGACACTAAATACACATTTATGATAGAAAATAATCTATTTTATTATTTATAGTCAAAATTATAATTTTATTCCTAAAAGTGTATTATAAGTATCAGCCAATTTTGGCTTCTAAGACACACATATCTAACAAACTTTCACTTGACCTAAAGCCAATTGGCTACAAATCTAAGTTCCATCTGCTTAAGGTGGGCTTCGATCTTCTGCTGGTCAATGACTTTATAAGCGGATCCGCCGCATTATTTGTGGAGTCGACTCTCTTGACCTCGACGTAACCCTTCTCGAGGTAATCGCGGATGAGGTGGTATCACCGCTCGATGTGCTTGGATTTTTGATGAGACCTTGGCTCCTTAGCAAGGGCTATGGCACCATTATTGTCACAGTATAGAGGAATGGCATCTGATGGCATCACTCCAATCTCTGTGGTAAATTTCTTGTACCAGAATGCCTTCTTTGCAACTTCTAATGCAACAATGTATTCTGCTTCTATGGTGGAATCTGCTATCACTGTCTGCTTGGAACTTTTCCAACTGACAGCTCCACCATTGCACACAAATAGACTTTCAGATGTCGTCTTTTGATCATCTACATCAGACATAAAATCCAAGTCTGTATACCCTTGAACTTGGAGTTCTCCATTACCAAAAACCAAGAATATATTCTTAGTTCTTTTCAAGTACTTAAGGATACATTTCACAGAAGTCCAGTATTCTTCACCTGGATTCAACTGATATCTGCTCGTGACACTCATAGCATGGGCTATATCAAGTCATGTACATAACGTGGCATACATAAGGCTCCCTATTACTGAAGCATAAGGGATCTTGCTCATGCATTCTATTTCCTCAGGTATGCTAGGGCACATCTTCTTGGAAAGATGAATGCCATGTCTGAAGGATACCAAACCCCTCTTAGAGTTTTCCATGCTAAACCTCTTTAGCACCTCCTTTATGTACATCTTCTATGAAAGTCCTAGCATCCTATTCGGTCTATCTCTATTGACCTTAATTCTCAGAATAAAGGATGCTTCTTCTAGGTCTTTCATGGAAAATTCTTTAGATAACCATATTTTAACTATGGTCAACTTGAAAATATCATTCTCAATAAGGAGGATGTCATCCCCATACAATATGAGGAAGATAACAGCGCTCCCATTGACCTTTTGAAGACACATAGCTTCTCCTCATTTTTGCTGAAACCAAATAATTTGATCACATCATTAAAATGAGTATTCCAGCTCTGAGATGCTTGCTTAAGTCCATATATGGATCTTTGCAGCTTGCATACCTTATGATCATCATCACCGGATGTGAAATCTAGTGGCTATTCCATATAGATATCTTCCTCAAAATATCCATTTAAGAATGCCGTTTTCACGTCCATTTGCCATATTTCATAATCGAAATAGGCTGCAATAGCAAGCAATGTGCGGATGAATTTAAGCATAGCTACTGGCAAAAAGGTATCCTGATAGTCAATGCCTTTGTGCTAACTATAATCTTTTGCCACTAATCTAGCCTTGAATGTCTTCACATTTCCATTTGCACCAATCTTTCTCTTGTAGATCCATTTACATCCAATAGGTACTATACCTTCTGGTGGGTCTACCAAGGTTCAGAGTTGGTTTGAGTGCATCGAGTCAATTTCTAACTTCATTTCCTCTAACCATTTCTCGGAGTCGTTATTTGATATCGCCTCGTTATAGGTTTCAGGATCATCACCATGAACCCCATTACCTATGAGGAACATTTTCTCTACTTCCTCTAAAATAGTACCTAAGTACCTCTTAGGAGGTCGGGAAACTCTTTTCGATCTACGAGGTGGACAAGGTAGTGAATGGATTGGCTCAACCTGATTTGATTCCATTTTGTCCTTAGCTCGTTGCTCTTGTGAGACTTTCTCTTCGAGCTTGATCTGCTTTTCAATGCCACTATCTTGAATAAACTATTTTTTAAGAAAGATGGCATGTCTACTCATAATCACATTGTGATTTTTTAGAATGTAGAAATAGTATCCTAATGACTCTTTAGGATATCCTGTAAATCGAGCTCTGAAGGACCTAAAGTCTAACTTGTTCGCTTGTTGTCTTTTGACATGAGCCAGACAACCCCAAATTTTGAGATGACTTAGACTTGGTTTCTTACCATGCTATATCTCATACGGTGTGGTAGGAACGGTTTAGAGAAAACTCTATTAAGTAAGTATATTGCTGTTAACAAATAGTATCCCCAAAAATAATTAGGGAGGTCTGTGAAGCTCATCGTGGATTGGACCATATCTAATAGGGTCTGATTTCTTCGTTCTAAAATCCCGTTGAGTTGAGGTATTCTAGGTGGAGTCCATTGAGAGACCTTGCCATTTTTCTTGAGATGGTCCAAAAATTTCTGACTAAGGTATTCACCTCCTCGATTTGATTGAAGAATCTTAATGGGTTTTCCTGTTTGCTTTTCTACTTCATGTCTGAATTCTTTGAACTTTTCAAAAGCTTCAGACTTGTGTCTCATAAGATACCCATATCCATATCTAGATAAATCATCTGTAAAGGTTATGAAGTAGACAAAGTTGCCTCTAGTCGGTACATCAAATGGGCCGCATACATCAGTATGTACTAAGATAAGAAGATCCGTGGCCCTTTCCCCATATCCTACAAAAGGAAGCTTAGTCATTTTGCCATGAAGATAGGATTCACAAATTGGATATGACTCGAAAGTCAACGAACTCAATAGCTCAATTTTCTTCAATTTGTTAATCCTATCTTCTGCTATATGATCTAGTCTTAGGTACCATAGATATCTACCATTTGGACTATCCCTAGGTCATTTCATAGTATTCACATTTTGCTCGATATTAAAAATAGATACATCAATATATAACTGATAAGGAAATCACTTGCAATTTTATTTCTTTCATAAAGAATATTATAATGGTCCTTAAGAAAACTAATTACATAGCCTTCCAATGCAAGGCAAGAAATAGAAATCAAATTTCTGCTTGCTGCAGGCACATAATAATAGTCTTTTAACACTAAGTCTAAACCAGATGGTAGTCGAAGAGGATATATTTTCATGGCCATGGCAGCAACTCTTGCTCCATTTTCGATGCGCAGGATCATCTCACCATCCCTCAGCCTCCTTCTATCCTCAAGACCTTGCATAGAAGTGCACAAGTGAGCACTAGAACCAGAGTCAAGCATCCAACTGGATGCAGAAGAAACTGTAAGGTTAGACTCAATAATGAGCATACCACCAGAAGGATCTGCCTCCTTCTTCTTTAGGATGGCTAGGTAAGTAGGGTAATTCCACTTCCAGTGGCCGTTATTATTGCAATGAAAATACTTTCCTTTGATCAGCGGTTTCGGTGCTGGCTGCGGTGCCAGTGCGGTACGTCCAATGTCAGCGTCCTCAATCTATATCATGGAGTTATCTACTACTATGCTGCGCTTTACATACGATCAGTTATGTGGCTCACTCTCGTTTGTGTGAAGTAGAGAGTGAGCGTACTGGTACAGTAATTCTGGTTCTACACTTCCATGTTTCATTACATCAGACATGACGCTCGGAGTTCCGTGCTATTAATAAGGATAGTGAGGTAAATGAACAGTATCCAATTCGTATACGCAGAGCACTGAAGCCTTTAGAACCTTGATATAAAGAAGAGCTCTGAAGTGAGGTACCCAAAGCATGTTGCTAGCTTCGCAGATCATGGTGAAGAAGTTTTGAGAAGGTGTGGTGAATGCAACTGTATCGCGGCTACGTTGCATCGAATGGATAATCTTGCACTATTAGCGACATGCAGGTCCAGAGATTTGCCAGAATGAATTATAGTTATGTTGTCGTGATAAGATGACTGTCCCAGTCCAAGCTCCGAACCTCACCGAACTTTCCTTAAGCCTCCTCTCAGTCCTGTGATCAATTCAGTGCAGACAATGATCTTTGGGAGCTGTGAGCTGCCCTTCTCACGCATCTTGAGCCCTGAAGCGAGCTCATTCAGACTTAGGAACTCTTGATAACTTGGCGCTGCGTGATCCTCATGTTTCGACCAAACATCTCTCTACTAAGGTGAGCCAACATCTATAGCGGAACAGGTCCTGATATCTTCATGTTCGGTCATGATTACGACGGAACTTTCACGGACATTCGAGCCCAACAGATATTAATATCTGGCCGCTTAGTTATCTTCCGTCCTACTCCACTTATCCAGAGGACGCGTCTCTATTCCAGACGGGTGAAGGTCGACGCTGCGTTGTAGGTGGAGGTGACGCTGATCCACACATACTATGCAGTTAACTTCTTGTGAAACCCAAAGACGATCTTCTTTGAGTAGTTCGCCTAAGCCAATCCTTATAGTTAATTGGGTTCGATTAGTCTATGGGTGTCTCAGGTGATTCGTGCTAATGCGATTGGAATGCAGACACTGTATCGATATTCTAATTGATGGGATCAAAGTTTCATCACTCAGCTTAGAAGTGATTGTACATCTAGAGACTTAACCATAGAGTTTTACTTCAGAAATTGTTTCTACTGTTTTTTAACAAACAAATTAGCTTCGTCAATATTTACTATGCGGAATCCCTAGCTCTTCCTCTGTGTACAGATTGTCAAAAATCTCCCAATTGGATTAATGATTCTATAATGGATGGCTGGGGTTCCACAAGCTGACCCGTCATCACCTCACCTAATAGTTATTTAGATGGAGTGGATTATCGCTTAATGAGTGAAATCAACTCTTTGTTTATATGATATCTCTAATCATGATGCACCCAACTTGATGCCTTAGTTCAGAAATGTCACCGGTGCCAAAATAATTGATCCAACTCCTTAGTTAAGATCGACCCACCATTTCTATAGTATAGTGGATTTCTGAATTCTGG